>BLKR01006649.1:0-53157 GCA_011170035.1 Teleogryllus occipitalis | reverse complement strand
CCCTTGTGGGCTCATCGACAGGGAGGCTAAGAAACTCCTTGCTAAGCCATTGCAACCATAGCAAACCCCTTGCGATTACTTTGCACCAAACGGGCTTGCTACAAGAACCATTTGCTAACAGGAACGTATTAACAAGGGAATACATCTAGTAAATTCACATAACTTTCGCTAACTCCTACTTATACCGAGATATTACTAATTATAAGACAAGAGTTCATGGAGATTTTGACCATGCAATATTCTGAATTCCTGATTGTGAACTCACGAAGAACAGTATTAAGATTTATCCAAAATAATGCCTTCGGAATTCTTACCACGAAATGGAAATTACAATATGTCATAGAAATAATTAATTTTATAATTATTTTTGAATAATTTTAAAAACATATTTTTTAAATTACCTGTAAATTCGCAAATCAAATATATCAGATAGTGGCATAAATACGCAAAAGCTTTCAAATGGAAAATTTTGAAATATTTGAGTATTTTTTAAAGTTAAAGTCATTGCTTTAAACATACATTGTTTAAAGATATACAAATATGATTTCATAAAATTAAATATGTGATTTTAATACTTTTTCATATTATTTCGCATCATATTGAGTAGATAGTACAACCTGAAGTGTCAATGATTCAGTTTTCTTATAGAAAAAACAGCATTATTTTAGCTAACGTTTCTCTAGTCATCTAGTCCTTAGCTTTTAAAGACATCTGGAAAAAGGCCATGAACAATGTTATGAAAGTACGGGTAGTTTTCTCATAATTTTGTACGAAATATTGGCTTTTTTTACAGATACAGCAAGGGGCAGTGAAAATATGGCACAGGTCTCGTATTCAATGAACACTCAATTTTCGAAGATGGCAAAACATTAGAAATAATGCAAGAAAGTACAAGCTCTTGTAACACCATTAGTTTATTATATTGTAATTTTCATTTAACATTATAGTTATGTAAAAATTGTTGCAGCTCTGATAAAGTTTTGCATGACTAGACAAAACCTTATCTAATACAAATCAATATTTTTTCACATAACAACGGCTACTGAATCTTAGATTTACCACGTTATTTGCGTAATTTAAATAAATGGGATCAATCTGCGATCATTCAACACATTATTTTGCATTGCAAATCATCTAGCAATTGTGTACGCGCAGGTTTAATGGATCTAAGAAAAATCTTTCCCGGATATGAATGCTCTATTTGATACTGTCAGTAATGAAAAATTACTATACATCGCACATAATAACTGTGTATAAAATTAACAGATATTCATAGCAGACAAATCCGAATGGAGTGTATGGTTCAAAAGCTATAAATCACATTGAATGAAATTAAATAAAATTAAAGTTTTCATATTTTAAATTATCAATGATATCTACTCACATCACACCATGGTCACCAATTACATATCTTCCAGCATTACTTACCTAAAACAAAACAGATATGCATAAGTTACAAACAAATATTTTTATCAATAAAATAGAAAATTAGATATAAAGCACTTGGCGTTTGTCAGTAAGTGGTGGTCAGATCGAAGAGTAGGCCTTACCACCTGAGTCTAGCCACTCAATATTTTGGAAAATTTTACTATTATTATTATTATTATTATTATTATTATTATTATTATTATTATTATTATTATTATTATTATTATTATTATTATTATTATTATTATTATTGTAATTATTATTATTATTATTATTATTATTATTATTATTATTATTATTATTATTATTATTATTATTATTATTTATTATTATTATTATTATTATTATTATTATTATTATTATTATTATTATTATTATTATTATTATTATTATTATTATTATTATTATTATTATTATTATTATTATTATTATTATTATTATTATTATTATTATTATTATTATTATTATTATTATTACATTATTATTATTATTATTATTATTATTATTATTATTATTATTATTATTATTATTATTATTATTATTATTATTATTATTATTATTATTATTATTATTATTATTATTATTATTATTATTATTATTATTATTATTATTATTGTTATTATTATTATTATTATTATTATTATTATTATTATTATTATTATTATTATACAATTATGTCTCTGGATGTTGTCCCAGGATTGAAGTGACCTTACGGGCTTTTGCCAAGTGAAGGCCCTTTCCGATTTTGATTTTGGAGTAGGATATATGTATTAGGCGTGAGTCACACTGCTATCCAGAAACTTCCTAACTATTTTGCATGTGTTGAGGATTGTAGCTTTTTGTAATTCTATATACAATGATTTTGTCAGGTTTAAGTTTATTATTATTATTATTATTAACAATAAAATAATTATACTAATCTGTAATATGTAAAACTATTTCTCTTGTAACGACATATAACCTTATGTGTGACCAAATTCGTGAATTTATCGAATGGGTAAACTATGTATTGTTGAAACGATCAATAAACTTTGATAATTTTGATGACCAATGATTTAAATCAATCTTGTCTTTACAGTCACGTTTAACTTAATTGTATGTAACAGTAATACTATGAATATCATTACATTCTTAACAATAATATATAGCGAGTGCTTTTTATCTAATTTTATTTTATTTAAACAACTCGTTCATTCAACCAGATTGGGAAAATAACATACATAAGGCACATAATTTACCAGATAACAATTTTGTATTTTTACTATGGGTCGAATTTCTAATTGATTGGGGGAGAGTTTTAAATGTCTAATTGATTGTACTAAGTGTTGTGGTTTCCTTCTAAAACCTCATCGAAACGTATCTGAATCACCCAGCGTAATCATGAACTCGGTGGGTGAGGGGTTAGCTTACTGGCCTCTGAGCCCCCAGTGCGCGGGTTCGATCCCGGCCAAGGAACCTGGATTTTCGAAAGGCGGAAAATCCACAGTAGCCATGTCACTCTTGTGGCATGTAAAAGAACCCTGGCAGGATACCCGGCAAAATTAAATCCCTCCGACAACATCCCGCCCTAAGGAGATCCCACTTTTTTCCAACGAGACAGTTCGGATATAGTTAACTGAGCCCCACATCTGGCGGAGAAAGTGAGAGTCAAATCCCAGGCGCAGACGGGACTGCCCACGGGGTGCGCCTGCTTAGATAAAAGTCCCCAGACCCGCGTCGGGGGTAGGCTTCGAAGGAAGCCTGGGTCGAAACTCGGGTGCGGATCACTGCCTACGGGCAGTCTCCCGCAAATTAACCCATACGAAAATAATAATAATCATGAACACTTCATCAATCCGTTCACATACGCATCCCGACCATCTGCCATCCAGACTCAATGTCAAACCACAACTCTGAATATCTGATCAACTGGGGGACTTCAGCTTCTCAGATTCGCCAGGAGAACGAATGTGTCACATCATCAAGTATATCATGCCCTAGATCCGCTATTTTTATGTACTTTACAGGACAAGATTGAGAAATACTAGATAATGGGGCGGGTTGGGTCGGTAGGAAAGGACTGAAAGAAAACTCTTCGTCAGGGGCACGCAGCGAGTCTCGAAACGTAGGCCAGGACGAAACAGCGTTTGCCTCTTTGCACACGTCTCCTGCGCCGGCTGGCGGGTGTCGAGGCAGGAGGTGGCAAGTGAACTCGAGACGTCGGACGCGGCCGGCGGGGGCGGGGGAGAGGGAGGGGGGAGCATGTGGCGCCGATCGGTCGCAGTGGCGCACGCCCAGGGCGGGGGTGGGGCACAGAGGGCACGTGCTCAAGGGGCGGCGCGGGAGGGGGGGCGGGGGGGTCGCGTCTTCACTCGACGCGCGATCTCCAGATCTCCATGCGCATCACGAACGTCATTAGGGGCCCGCCTTCTGCCGTCTACGGCACGGGCGTGATCTGCCAAGTTATGTGCAGTGCGAATGCCGTTCGTTATGCAAGGGCGGAGGCGTGCCCACGCCCGCTGCTGCCACTCCACCCCCGGCGGCCCTTCCGCCCCCATCCCTTCCCCCCGCCCTCGCTTCCACCAGGCGCCACGCACACGGCCCTCCGCGGCCCCCACCGCCCTCAGCGCCCCCAACTCCCAGCACAACTGCGGACGGCGTCGCCCTGGCCGCCTCCGCCTTCCTCACCACGTCGCCACCCTCGCCGCCCTCTCTCCAGTGCCAACCCCGCCATCCTCGCCACCTAGCCGTTCCGCTGGCCTTGCCACTCTTCCGTTCGCACCGACCTCCCCGAATTCGTGCTATCTGTCCTCAACTTACTCCCCTATCATCGTCCTCAACAACCTAGTTATCCCTTCTCGCTATCCTCGCCGTCCCCGCCGCCCCCGATGTCTTTGAACTCTTTGGTGACTTCGCTAATCTTGGTATTCTTGCTGCAGAAACCACCCTCAGCTTTTGCCCTCACTCAATCGCTGCTCTCTACGCCCTCGCCACCATGGCCAGGCAAGTCGCCCACCTTGCTCTCACTGCCTTCCCCACCCTCGGAGTCTAAAATGTGTCAACTGCTATAATGCTCTTACGTAATAAACACTATGCACTTAACGACTTCAGCGCTCTTAATGCCATTATTATCAACATGGCGGCTCTCCTTGCGCTGAAACTTCACAGCTTCACTGTTCATGACGCCCCGATCTCTTCAAAAAACTCAACCAGCTCAACGCAACCACAGTCCAGATCACCCTTATCGTCCATTTTACACTCATCCACTACATTGACCTCAATACCGTCCACCATACCGTTAGCGCTTTCAGCGCTTCCGAGTCCTCAGTCAAAGACCTTGATGTCCTCTTAGCCCCATCGCTCTTGCCCATTCTACACTGACCGGACCGACGTTTCCGCCCTCGCCGCCCTCGCCGCCCTCGCCGCCCTCGCCGCCCTCGCCGCCCTCGCCGCCCTCGCCGCCCTCGCCGCCCTCGCCGCCCTCGCCGCCCTCGCCGCCCTCGCCGCCCCCGCCGCCCTCGCCGCCCTCGCCGCCCCCGCCGCCCTCGCCGCCCTCGCCGCCCTCGCCGCCCTCGCCGCCCTCGCGCCGCCCTCGCCGCCCTCGCCGCCCTCGCCGCCCTCGCCGCCCTCGCCGCCCTCGCCGCCCTCGCCGCCCTCGCCGCCCTCGCCGCCCTCGCCGCCCTCGCCGCCCTCGCTGCCCTCGCCGCCCTCGCCGCCCTCGCCGCCCTCGCCGCCCTCGCCGCCCTCGCCGCCCTCGCCGCCCTCGCCGCCCTCGCCGCCCTCGCCGCCCTCGCCGCCCTCGCCGCCCTCGCCGCCCTCGCCGCCCTCGCCGCCCTCGCCGCTCTCGCCGTCCTCGCCGTCCTCGCCGTCCTCGCCGTCCTCGCCGTCCTCACGTCACCTTTGATCCTCTACATAATATTCGTAGCTTTTTCTACGCTTGCCGTAACCACCACTCCAACGTCGATCTCACCACCCTATCCGCTACCAGCACCCTCCCCTCGGTGCGCCGCCGCCTTCGGCACCACAGACTCTTCTCTCGCACGCCGTCTCGGGCTTTTTTTATGCTCGCGACGTGTTCCGACAGGTCGAGAGTCGTTTCCTTCTTAATTCCGCCGAGCTCATTTTCCTGACGCCGGAGGCGCGTGGAATTGCTGGGCTCGTCGTAGGGAGAGGGATCTTTGCCAAGGGATGAACGAACGCCAGACTTGCACCCACTCAACTGCGCTAGCAGAACTGGATGCGTCTTGCCGCCACGTTAAACTCAACTATGGGATGTCAGGCAACGATGACACTCAGTCTAATTCTAAATCAATAATGAGGTTACTTCCATTACGACGTATCTCTACGAAACACAATTTTTCACGAACGAAATGTTTTCACATTCTGTCTTATATTTTAAGAAAGGATTCAACTGTTTTGGGATGTCTAGACTAGATTTGGCAGCATGATCTCAGAGATTTTGGAGAAACGTCTTAAGAATAAAATGATATGTAACTCTAGAAAACAAATTGAAATGGCAATTTCTGACAATATATTATTGACTGAAAATAATAATTTAATTATAGTATAACAATAGTTACATATACATAATTATAGTATAAATAAACATAGTAATTATGTAAGAAAAATTTGGTAAAATATTTGTACACATTAAATGCACCAAAATCGTTCGTTGTATCATTATCCGTAACTCAAGTAAGTACGGTAAAAGAGCAGCGACATGGATTCAGGGGCTCGAGGAAAAGGGAAAAATTATCTTCACCATACGTCACATGCAGTTAAAACTTTACGTTAAATACGTGAATAAAAATGAAGTAAATGTGTTCATATGCTAACAACATGCTAAGGAAATGGAATTTGACAATATTGGAGCACGTGCAACAAGAAATCTGCATAAGAAATACGTATTAAATATTCCCCGTTGAAAATGACGTAAGCCGATTTACAAAAGGGCTTTTCCACTTAAAACTTTAAGCTGCTAGAATTAAGCCGATACTTGCCGATTCGGTGTTGTGAGTTCCTATTGTTTTTGTTACAAAGCTTTCGGCATGTTTGAAGGTGAAAATTCATTTGGTGTCGTATTACGGTAGTCTAGATCTAGACTCTCGTATCGTGGATGCCTTGGTAACCAAATACGCTTCACATTTCCTTTTCCGGGGCCTACATGGGAATATAGATCAATGCTTTTACCATTCACGATTGGCAGGGCAGGGCGTCCACCTCGAATAAACGCATATCGTTGCTTCTGAATGAACGAATTCACGACGAAAGCGAACTAATCGAAAATGCTCGATTTTATTGCAGCGACAAACTGTTCCGGTTGACATTTTTGTTTTTAATCATAGCCGTTTATTGCACAGAATGTGTTACGATGTATTTTCGACAATTACTCTTTTGAAGTGATGCCTTCTACACAGAATTCCTGTGGCATACATGCAAATTCTACATCACAGTTCTACTAAAAGAGACTTCGACACGTGAATGCAGTTCAAATATCAGAATAAAATGTTCTAAATGTTGAATATATCCGTTGATTCTTGTTTACAAGAGGGTTTACAAGGTATTTGTTGTAATATTATAAATAATATTTTTCATATAACATTTATATCTATAACTTAAATTTATTTATGGCGTCCCTTAATAATTCATGGAAATAGGGGGCTAGAATGAGGGTCTTCTGCGTAGTTTTTTCAATAATTTTGTTTCGTTAAATAGTTTCTTTTCATTTTCTGGAACTTTTTCTATTAAAATCTTTCTGAGCCCTTAGTTATATGTATGTGCTTTCGCCTTTCAACATTGATCAGTTATTTACAAAAAATATTAGAAACCGTCGTCATGCACTTTATGGAAACTCCTGCTTTCCTTTCCCGCCAGGGCTGTTCTACCATGTTGTATTATTACCATCATCCTTTAAGTTCCGTACAAGAAACTTTGAATATTGGTATGTTTTTATTTTCTATTGGCGATCTTAGTGCTTTCATCGTCGAAAATGGTAAACATGTTGAGATCCTAATGTATCCATTATTCAGAAATACATTGAAAAACATGTGTCAATTTCTTGGGTCTGACAACTTATTTTTGTGTGCCTGTATAATTATTCACATCCCTCTACTTACACTTTATGATCGTATCCTTCATCATCCAGTGAAAGACAACTGCAAACCTCACTGAACCTTACTGATCATCCGCCTAGGAAAGAGAAAGGCATACATGCGAATCCTCCAATTGACCACGCTACACCAAGTATGCGACTTCATCATTAACATCACGAATCTTCAAACCCCCTACTTAACGACTCGTCTGTGACTAAGAAACCTTCAAAATATTATTGCAGCGAAACATATAAACACTAACATTTTCTAAACATATAAAGGTAACATTTTCAATGTACTTAAAATGCACAAAAATGAAAGTGCCAGCAAGGGCGCGCACACGTTTGTATGTGATGCACAAGAGTGAACAGTAGTATGATAATTATTTGCAATTAAAGCACAACTACTACATTTCCAGCGGTCACAACGATTTTTTCCAAATATGTTTTAGTGATTTATTAATTTACTCACTCTCTTTATTAATACGCCATCATTCAGTAACCGCACAGGTGTCCCTGTCGTTTGCGGGCGCAAATATAACATTGTGGTTTTGCAACGAGTCATTTTCACAAATACCACCCTTCATGTTTGTAATCGATATGTCAAAATAAACTGCATAATGTTGCATTTAAGAAATTAAAGACTGTATTTCCCAGCAATTGTTTTGGTTTGAAACATCCATATTATTTAAAAAACGCTTTTCATGAAGTTCTGTCCGTGTTTTTTTTTAATTACATTGTCTAGATTGAAATGTAAAATAGTTGAAAAAATTAAAATTTATATTTTTATTGATTTACATTTTAAGGAATAATAAGATCAGTATCGGTGTTCACATTCAATCGTCATTTTAATATAAACGTTAATTTAATTTATTCAACCCGGGGAAGAATTCCGTACTTTATAGACTTTACGGAAATAGAATAATACTAGACGACAAATTCACAATGTTGTGAGAAAAAAATTAATTAGCTTAAGAATACAGTGACCGGCTATTAATATTGGTTTCATCCAAAAGACGGTCGTTCACAATTCAAAACACAAACATTTTTATTCAAGATCTTATACGTATGATTCCCAATGAAATGTAACACGAAAAGTAACGAGAAACGTTCATATTAGTATATATCAATGCAGTATATAATCACCATTCTCTCAGAGAATAGAGTGGCTGTAAAGACAACTTGCAAATGCCTTAACTAAGTTGCCGCCTCGCGACAAAAATAAGCTGTTGATGACCTTCATATTGATCAGAGTTTTAGTCCAGTTTTCTTTGATCGACTGACGAAACGCTAAGATGACCCCTTTCTTTGATTTTGGAAAGTAAATTGTACTTCACAATGCGATGAATATAACAATACTATAATTTTAATTTCTAAAATTTGTAATTGCAAAGTTAAAAATTATTATGTCCGACATGTTACAAAACGAGTAACACATCAAAATTCTAATCTTGTGTCCTTTACTCTCTTCAAACATTTCTTTTATCATTTCCTGCTAATCTCGTATTTAAAGTATTATAAATACGCTTAATCAATTTTTCAATTTAGTACTTTTCATCTTATTATTAAAATAAATAAAAATATTTATCTCATTTCTACGGAATAATATTACAAATATTACTAAAAGCACGAAAAAAATCGTTACAGTTTTTCAAATAACAGTCCAAATCAATGTGGAGTTTTTCATCTTCTCTTTAATCTAGCTGTATGTAAAAAAATACTCTTACGGGATGTCCCTTACTACGAATACTTTGCCCTTTATTCTATCTTAACACATTGCCCTGTGTTCATATTATGCCAGCCATTTGAAAGTAAAGGAGAGTTTATCCACAGTTATGTCAAAGCTTGCTCCGTGGGTTGGCGGAAGCAAATGATCTCTTGATTTCGGATCTAAGGCGAGGCAAGCATCACCGTAATCCTTGCAAGTATTCAATAGCATGCACCCCTGAACCCTTAGCACCGTATGACGGTAGTAGAACACCGGGACTTTATTCGGTCTCAAGTTCTAGTACAAAGTACATTTGAACATTTGTACATTTGAAGTACAAACTGCTCAATTCACGTAAGTGGAGATAAAAAGACAATGCTAATTCTTTTTCTCGAAGACGTTTGTGTAAGTGTTCGCAACGCTGTAGTTGGGGCACCGTAGACAATATTTACGAATTGGTAATCTACTTCTTTGAGAAACACCAACACACCCAATGAATCATTTCGAGGAACTGAAGTTACCAGATATTATCTCGGTACTGGAAGAAAAAGTGAGCAAGAAATCCTAGACGCAGAGTCGTTAACCCAGAACTGATTTGATATTGATTACAGATTATTTATAATTTCATATATACTCAATGAGAACTATAAATATGGAGTGTTTCATAATAGATTTTAAAAAGCTGATTAGACATGCCCATTTTTTAAATTAGTGAGATGTTTTCAATTACTGAAGAAAAGCATTCTTGTGGGTGAGCAGACCGTCTACAAGAATGAGTCTCCATACGTTAAATAAAATTACCATCTTCCATTGGATAATTCGGTTTTCCAAAACATTGCATTAGAAATATGCAGGTAGAACTAAATGTATTTTGTTGATTAGACCCACGCACTTTGTGCAAGGAAGTGTCATACGCTACAAATTAATGCGTTGGTTGTTGATTGCTTTACTGAAATCACTTCATCAATGAAAATTACTGAAAGCTGCAAAACCTCCTCGTAGATTTCTAAGCAGGCTGCAGTCAACATAGATTATTTCGCAAATTAAACAATTCACACGGTTCCAGCAGAAATGGTGTCTCTAATTTAGGACCTTCCTGTCCGTCGTGATATTGTTACGGGCGAAACACAACACCGCAACCACATGTGTTATTAAAGCAAGTCTCACTTTCATTCGTAAAAATTCTTCATCCTTCCCTTTTACTTCCCCTCCCCATCCCCACCCACTCATTCACCCCACGTAACCCTTATCGTGTCTGCCTCGATGCCACACTCGGTGCTGGCACTCGCGAGATCTTCACTACCCCCTCTTTCTCTCTCACCCTCCCTCTCTCTCTTTCTGTCTCTCTCTTTTCTCTCTCTCTTTTTCTCTCTCTCTCTCTCTCACACTCCTCCATAACTCCCTCCCTCCCTCCCTCTCCCTCCATCCCACCCTCTCTCTCTCTCACTCTCCACTAGTTCTCTCTCTTTTTATCTCAAGCGCGCTCTTCGCACAAACCGGGTGGCGAAGGCAGCTCTTGTTTTTCCTCTGGCGCTGAAAGGCAGCGGGCGTGCACCTCTCCCAGTCTCCGCGCCACCCGCACAACAGGCCTCCTCTGCTGGCGGCGCTCCTGCAACCCAGCCGACGCCCGCGGCCTCCATCCACCGAGTCAGCCGCGAGTCCGGCGCAACAGCAACACCAAGCGCCGCCTTCATTATGGCACCAGTGCCTAAAACTTCACTGGTTGATTGATTGATTCATTGTTTCCGGGAACGTCAATTGTCGTGGTCTTTATAACCCTTTGTACAGAAGCTTTTTCTTCAGGAGGTGACGGTGTTCTTTCTCCGCTTGATGGTGAAATCCGCCGCCGAACTACACGCCAACTTTCGGGGGATTTCCCTATCCAGATATCTATCCCCAACGTAGAGTTGACGTTGCTGGGACATGCTCCAAGTGGTGCTCCTCCTCCTGAGTGGTCTCCGGACATATATAATACTAGTGCATGTATCTATAAATGTGTGCGATTAAGAACAGAGGATAAGACGAAAGGGGGAAAAGTGCGCGGTCCGTAGGCCCATTTGTTTGGATGCTTCTCTGGTAATGATCGGAGAAAGGGACAACTACCGATCAGAGCAATCCGCCATCAAAATGCTGCCCCACACAGCATCTGGATTCGCCCTGGTTATCTAGTGTCGAAAATCTCCCGCCTCCGGGAGTCGAATGCTCCAACCTCTCGGTCAGAGTCGCTGTTAAGACAATGGCAATGTCCTCTCTGAGCCAAACTTAGCCCTAAGCCTTAGGTGTGTGCCTAGAAATAAGTGAAAAGTTTCAATGAAGAGGTGATTATAAATGTAAGATATAAACGAAGCTAAAGCAAAGATGGAATGGGTAACAGGGAAAACAGAAGACCTGTGGCAAAGCCGCTCTGTTCACCGCACATTCCACATGAATCGGTCCGGATTTGAACCACTGTCCTCGCGGTGGAACGCGAGTAGTCTAACCGAAAGAACTCGGGTCGCCCCCTTCACCAACGGTTATTCGCAACCAAGGCTTCCACCGCCTTGCACCACCATGTCCATCGCCACGCCCGTACACTTCTCACAGCTTCCGCCAGCACGAGGACCGCGCTGCACCCGCCAGCCCCGCTGCCACTAACAGCTCCAACCAACCTCATGGTCCCGTCCCCCTCGCGGTTCTGGTCACACGAACACTTGCCGACGCCCGCCACCATAACCACCCTCTGCCCTCTACTCCCCGTGCCCCTGACTTCCCCCACCGTGACCCACGAGAACTCTGCCACATTACATCTGAATCCCCAACCGCTCACCTGGATCATCGACAACAACCACTGCCGTTCCAGCGTCTCAATTTGTTGGGTACCTGAGCTAGAGCGCTGGGTCAAATTCAGACGCCGTCGTGCGAGAATTTTAGCGGCCGTCATGCCGAATGGTAGATGTACGTGTGTTTTCTGTGTTTCTCCGATCAATTTCCGACGAATTACTGAACATTAACTCAAATGTCCCATGGACCGCCCGCGATATAGCCTTCCTCATCCGTGATCCTTCTTCTCCCTTTACACTTATTAAACAAACTACATTACCACATAAATCGGGAGCAATCACAAACTTAGAGCATCTCCCCGCTGGAGCGGTGGCCTGCAGGGAGAGATACCTGGAGGATGGACCACTCACTCCCTCTCATCCCGCCTCGTTACTGCCACCACGTTCTGACACTTCCAATTTGGTCTTGCGTCTCAGTTATCCCATCGCTTCCGCTTATCTGTCATCCTTGTACCCCCCCCCGGTCTATCCTCCACCATTTCCAGCACCCCACACGCTCCGGTTGTCCTCGCAGGTCCCTGCTTGCCCCCGCACACACACGACCCCTGGCGCTCGCAGCCTACAAGCCAACACCGCCCCTTTTCAACCTCCCCGCCGGCAACCACCACCAGGGTCCCCTCCGCCACCACGCGCGGAGGCAAGTTTCCGGAGGCCTGAAGTTAAGTTATTCACGCGTTCCTCCATAGCTGCAGACGCCGCGCCGGATTCAACGGCCAGGACGCGTGGGGGCGGGGGAGGAAGTGGGGGCTCCAGGGACGCAACATTGAAAACGTCACCTGCTCCCATCTGCCGGGGAGCGCGCCTACGCCGCTTCTGACCCGGGAAACTTCGCGCGGACGCCCATTGCCGTGTCTTTGCCGTGGGGAGGGGGTGGAGGAGTGTATTCCCGGTATGGAAACGACGTGCGTCTAGGCTTATCAACATCGTGCGGTACAATTAGGTTCGTTCATTGATTGATTGATTAGTGATTCCGGACCCGTCAACTGTGTAAGTCATTAGTTCCGTAAGTGTAGTGCATGCTATTTTCTCGGAAGGTGGCAGTGATCTTCCCCCGCTGGATGATCCAGCGCCAACGTCGACTTGCGGGGATTTTCCCCAACCAGGTATCCTCCACCAGTGTGGCACCGCCCCAGCCGGGACAAGCTCTCGACTGGTCATCCGGCATGAACCTATGTGTAGTGTATGCAAATGTGTGTGTGAGTAAGGCATGATGAAAGGACAAGTAAGAGTGTGGGAAGATCGCGCGGCGGTCCGTGACCCGTTTGTTATGATACTGCTCTGGTATTCTCTTGGTGTTAATCGGAGAAACCGCGGAAATCCACAGATCGGAGCAGCCGGCCTCTGAAATTCTCCTCCAGACAGCGTCTGAATTCGAACTAGCGGACACACTAGTGTCGAGAATCCTGCCACCCTCTGGACACGAACCGTGGGACTTCCCGGTCAGAGGCAGCTGTACAGTTAGGGATTGTACTTTTATTTATTGTTTGACAAGAACAACTGAGGAAAAGTCATAGTTTTGAAACTAGAAATCTCAAAATGGGCGACGTCCAATCTCCCATAAAGGCGTTTATGTTGAGATATAACGTGGTAATTACGATGTAAGTGGTATGCAGAATAATTGAGAAGACTTTAGAATAACTTGACGTTTATTGCTCGTTTAAGTTCTTTCTTTCTCATATCCATGTTGACGAAACTGCTAATGCCAATGAAACTGCAAATGAAATCCGATTCATTGAAATACTGATATATTTAATACATAACGTACCCCCGATATTTGACTTTAAATATATTGTATTTTGTGGGTATTTTCAAACGTTAGGCTGTTCTTAAATAGAATGAATATGATTCTCACTTTTTCAAAAGAACTAATAAATAATTCATGTCCTACTATGATTCGAAAGGAATAGAAATTAAATTACAATGTGTGATACAATTAGTCGAATCTTCCATAAAGATGTATGTCAGACATCGAGATCGTCAACAAACAAATGAAACGATGCTCTTTCGTAAATTGTTTAAATCTGTTTCATTGCTTTTGATATTACTCAACCCCGCCGTGAAATACTGTTAAATTGCTTGTGACTAAACCCAGTAAATACGACAAGTCCGTCTACTTTTCCAAACACGAAACATCTATCAGCAGAAATTCTTCCGCCTCTCTCACGCGCGAATTCCCCATATCTCCGTACAAAACACAGGTTCGCTGTAGCAGCAGCAGCAGCAGTAGTAATACGCTCCACCAAACACCGATGCGATGCGAATGTCACGTAAAGCTTTCAAAACAAATTCGCCGCCGCTTCCCTCAAAGCTCGACGCCCACCCTCGCAGCTCTCACCGCTGCTGCCGGCGTCCGCGAACACCCATTTTTTTGCCCCACCCGAAATGTAATTCTCCGTGAGCAAGCTTTTTAATCATTTTGTGTGCAACGACCACCACGGCAACACGCTACTACTTTTACTGCTACTACAATATCGAGTTCTTGTGGAGGATTTCAAGGACTTAAGCACCATTTAGACGAGGACACCTAGTTGCCCGGCCGACCGCAAGACAGCCATTGCCTTCCTCACTGTCTTCAAAGAACTGTTCTCGTGGAAACGCGTGAGAACAGGCAAGTTGCCCTCGACGACAGTGCGCTGTCCTCGCGTGTTGTTAAACACTCAGCGTTAACGATAGCGAAAGTGTGTGCAATTAAGATATATTAAATCAAAATATGCTTTCAAAATCATTTGAACCAAATCAATTTATTCATTACACAGATTTACTTGTTCATCACTGAAGAGTAAGCGTGTTGACATGACCTCATCTTTATTTTCTATTTTAACGAATTACAATCCACATTAGAGATATTTAAAATGTTCCCTATACGCATTATTACACTTTCCCTTAAAGCTTTTTTGAAATATGAAATGGCATCACCCTCAAAAACATTATTTTTCTTCATACCAATCCAGGACGAAAAATATCTCTCTCCTATTCTGACAGATCACATGTTGGACTGTGTGAAGAGTGAGACATGACAACTCTGCTTTTCCGAACAACCCTCCAACTCTTGTGGGAAAATCGAGTAATTGACGCGCTCTCGACCTAGATAGAGAACCAATCAAGCTAAATCAGGAAATGGACGCGCAGAACGCCCTCTCATAGCTGAAGAACTCCTAGAATCGGAGGATTCGCAAGAAAACAACGCACATACAGCAGTGGCGCCATACACGGAATCGATTTGCATCCAGCGATGATACAGATTATAACGCTCGAAAATTTAAAAAAAATGTTAAATGTAACAGGCAACATAATGATTTACATAATGATTTTGAGAAATCATTAAGGGGAAATAGAAACGTGCTGTGTGTTCGCGTGCACATGATACAATGAACTCGTGGTACTATGATTGGTATCATATTTCAGCTTACAGGGTCGAATGATTTCATTGATTTTTTGTAAACAGCTTTCAGCTGACATTTATCTGACGGTATCGTGGTGTCGGAAGAACGAGACTATTGGTGCAGAAGGACGAGTTACAGCGACATGGGAGACACAAGGGGATGGAAAGCAATTGTTCGACAAGGGAATCACCATGACAATATAACACTCGCGCAACTACTCACAAGAGAAGATATAAATTCTCTTAGAATTACGAACAGTTAATCAACGGCGTGGCTACGTGCAAGACAACTCTTTTCTGCATCTACTGTCCTATCTCTTGAAACGCACCCGGCAGGTGACACAAAACAACCCACTGTCTTAGGAACTGTTTTGGAGTTTACACGTCGCCAGTGGCGGTCCTGTCGACTATCCGACAGCTAGCTGTCCTCGTGCAGACGGTGCTAATGGCGGTTAAAGGCCGCACCACCAGACGGAGTTGATTTATCGATTCAGTGTTTCCGGGTGCGTCAACTATTGTCATTATTTTCTCAAGTGCAACTTGCGAGGCTTTTCTGTTCCAAATGTCCCCCTCCCCAGAGGATCAGTGCCTCATCAAGGGCAAGCTCTAAGTCCACCTACCGACATGTGTGACATTGCAGTTGATGTGTGCGTGTGAGTGGGGGGGGGGAGAGGCGAACACAAAGATGAAGGAAAGATCGCGCGAAAACCATGACCTGTTTGTTACAGCTCCCGTTTTGGTCCGATTTTGATCAAAGAACACACAGAAAACTAGTGATTGGAATCGCCGGCCGCTAGAATTCTCCTCCAGAAAGTGGTCCAGCTAGGTCTTTAGCCTACCACTGTCGGGACTAGAACCCTAGGGCCTCCCGTTCCGCGACGCTGCACAGGCAATAAACAATGCTGCCACTGAGCCCTCGCCACCAGTTCGAGAGAGACAGAGAGAGAGAGACAGAGAGAGACAGAGAGAGAGACAGAGAGAGACAGAGAGAGAGACAGAGAGAGAGACAGAGAGAGAGACAGAGAGAGAGACAGAGAGAGACAGAGAGACAGAGAGAGAGACAGAGAGAGAGACAGAGAGAGAGACAGAGAGGCAGAGAGGCAGAGAGATAGAGAGAGACAGAGAGAGATAGAGAGAGAGTGAGAGAGGGATAGAGAGAGACAGAGAGAGACAGAGAGAGGCAGAGAGAGATATAGAGAGACAGAGAGAGATAGAGAGAGACAGAGAGAGATAGAGAGAGAGGGATAGAGAGAGACAGAGAGAGACAGAGAGAGGCAGAGAGAGAGAGATAGAGAAAGACAGAGATAGACAGGGATAGAGAGAGACAGAGAGAGGCAGAGATAGATAGATAGAGAGAGACAGAGAGAGGCAGAGAGAGATAGATAGAGAGAGACAGAGAGAGAAGAGGAGGGTGGGGGCTCGCTGTGACGCGCATTCTCTTGTTGCCTCAGAGGAGACAGAAAGGGGCATGCGGCAGCGCGGTCTGCAAATGCCACTTACAGCTCATTCCCTTTAACGGAGCACCCTCCCGCGCGCTGTCACAGCGAACTTCTCCGCACACGCCCGCAAACCCCCTCCCGCGCACGCCCCCCCCCTCCCCCGCGGGAACAGAGCCACTGGGTCGCCCACCCCTCCCTCCAACTCCACGACGTTCTCAGGGAGAGGATTTCGCCACCCCTATTGTCAGGATTATTACGGTGAATATGTTTTGTAGCTGGTTCGGTCAAGTCCATCGAACGGGCGAAGAGAAAATAATGTTTAGCTGGTCCACGTCCACAACTCGCTGTACGCGGCTTCTTTCTCCCATCGTGCTACAATAATAGTCTGTTCAAACCAAAGCGGACAATCAGAGTAGCGTGCACTCGAACTCGGCTCCGCGCGAGCATGCCCAAGAACCCTGCTACGTACGTGTGAGTATTTCTAGTTCCCGTGTGCACCATCAAATTTTGCCATTGGTCCCGTAACTGTAGTGCACGTTATAGCCGGGACGTGACGGGGTCCCCCACGCTAGACATGAGATGAGATCCGGGGTCGGACTACACGTCGACTAGCGGATTTTCTGTTTGTTTCTTCCGCAGATATTGCCCCAAACGATAAAATGCCTAGGCAATTTTATATTGCTTAGCTTTCCACATTGCTTACGTTTCGTATACCGAGGTTGCTAAGAGCTACAATGTTATATTTGTAGTTGTGTAACTACATAGTTAATATATTAACTTTGTTCATCCTATTTCATAACACGGTATTTATATACTATGCAATAATACATACTACTAATGCAATATTCAAGCTCTGAAGAGATTAATACCAGCAATATACTTGTATGTGTTGACGAAACCTAGGCAAAATGGAAATATAAAATTGAATATTTGAGATAGTCTTTGTTAAATTAATTTTCATGACAAATTTTTTGTAATAATACTTCTCAAAATCGTGGATATTTTTCAACACACTTTAAAGCTTTCTTCAAATTCAGATCTCTTACTAATTCTAGAAATTACTATAGAACAATTTGATTTTCATATTTTCGTTTCCGCGAAATTTTAAAAATTGTCGAGGCTTTTGGAGACATTGTTGAAAAATCGATTCAAGTTTTGTCCTTTACATTTAGTCTTGCTTTTACGCCAAGAGATCAAAAAACGTGATTGTTGCTTGCTCTTTATATACGCAAACTATAGCAACGACAATGCAAACATTACTTTCACCACGTTTCTGTATTCGAAGTGAAAAATGTAAAAATTAATAACCATGTTACAGGAGCCAATGCGATCATATTGTTACATGCACACATCATAGTTCAGACGTTTGACGTCTGAAAGATAAATCTGCTATTAACTTCTTAGTGTACAATCCGATTGTTTATCGCGCCAGAAAAACTTTTTCCAAAAATTTATGGGTAGATAGAAGATTGAGTTTCCTGTCAACTATAATCGTTAACTACCCGTCGCTACTCCCGTAAGAGTAGTAGTGTAGTACACGATTTTTACATGTGCTATTCTCCCGCTGGATGCTGAAATACGGCGCAGACCTACACGTCAGCTTGTGGAGGTGTGGAACTTGCAAATGATAGGACATGGAAGAGGAAGGAAAGATTGCATGCGGTTCATGGTCCGTTTGTAAGAGTACTGCTCTGGCATCCGCCTGATGGTCATTGGAGAAACAATGGAAAACTACCCATCAGAGCAGGCGGCCGCCAAAATTCTCCTCCACACAGTGGCTGAATTCGACCTAGCTCTCGAGATAGTATCGAATATCCTGCCACCGCTGAGACTAAAACGTTCCGGTCAGAGGCACTGCAGTAACAACAGTTGATGTCTTGAGCGACCTTATCGGGTGGTAGGGAGGAGATTGAGGCTTCTAATACCCAACTAGATAGCAAAAGAATTTTTGTTTCATGTTATTAACAATACAGTTGCATTTAAAATCACATTGCCGTCATGACTAGGGAACGGATTTTCATATAAATACATATTTTTATAGAAACAAGCTACCCGCATTCAACAAACTTTTTCAGAGCTTACAAGACATTCTGAATGAATTGGAACCATTTTCATTTTTCACATATTTTTACATATTTTTGTATTATTACATACTTTCATATATTTTATCTAAAACTACATATTTATTACATATTTAGTTACATTTTAATATATTTAAACTTCTGAAACAGAACATTTCACTTTGCAATATATGTTACTACAATTGTCTTTCTTCGAAAGCAATGTAATAGTACCGCGCTTCTATGACCTGCGGAACTTCGCCATGAATTGTCAAACTCACCCTCTTGCCTCCCTGCTTCTTGGAATCAAGGATGAGCGGGTATTAGTGAGGCAGCTGTAATTTCAACCACGACCTTGCTCATATTTCTCTGAGTCAATGTGTAACTCTCTCGAAAACTAATAAATACTTTTTAAAGGTCATAGTCTTATCGCGTTAGAGGATTTGGGGGGGTCCCTTTAATCCTCCTCCCCCTCTCGGATCCATCACTGGCTACACGATACTACTTTTAACTTGAGCACCGGCTACTCGTAAACATTGTACTTTCAACGAACGCTTTTTATTTCAAATAAAACTCTTATGTGTAGTGAACACATAACGTCTGTACAATTACGTTTGTAGAGGTAGAGCTTTCTTTCAGCCGCTCTGAATCCATGTTAAAATTTGATCGACATAGTTATTTACTCGGAAAATTCTTGTATATACCCATTTTAAATACTATAATTAATTTTTACTTTACATATTTTATAATTTTTCTTACACATATGGGAAAAAATAAAGACATAAGTACGTACATATTTTGCTTTTTCTATTATAATAAATTCCGTTCCCTAATCAACACCATCACATTATTTTCAATATCATAATCAGTACAAATATCACCAACACTATCACCATCGCCAACACCAACATCAACACGAACACTAACACCATCATCACCGCCACCACTATCATTCCCACCATTACCAACATCAAGGCTAACATCACCAGTATCACCTGCAGCAGCAATACCATCACCACCGGCGCGCCATTACGAAGCCTTTAAGCCAGTGAGAACGAGGCTATTGACTTGTAAACTGATATAGCGGTGTGCCTACCCCTCCTGCACCTCGCGAATGGCGCGCGGGAAGAGGCAATTTTTATGCCGTGGAGGCAATCGACAGCAAATTGGTGCGGCTTCGCGGTGCGGGGGAGGGAGGGGGAGAAAGGTAATGTGGCGGGTGTGGCGAGATTGGAGGAAAGAGGTGGCCACTTGCAAAGGGTGGGGCTCGGTGGAAGCAAGGGAAGCGGATGACAATGCGAGTTGACAAACCGGTAATGCAACTTATGGAGAAGGAGATTCAAAAGTGATGTCGAAGAATGAAAGGGATAATAAAATTGTTGAACTTGGCAGGTTGGACATGTATTAATTTATGAAACATGTATGAAACATGTATGTATGTAAGTACGTACTTTGGCACAACAGCTCTTTATGAGCTAAAGCCTACGAGCGGCGTCCCGCCCTTGCGGCCATGGGTTAAAGGGGTATGTGTGGTTAGCACATAGCGAAAAATATAAAACATGCAGTTTTCATATACACGTATATAAACAGGGAAAACACTAATTTCATTTCTAATGAAAGCACCTGGCATTATAAAATATGTACCTACCGATCGGAAAGCATATTAATGTGAGAATCCAGAGCAACGCTGACCATCAGCCAGTCCTTTTCTAGGTTAGTATGATTTCCCGTAATACACTTACACGATTTCATTAATAAGCACATTTATTGTAGCAGGTGTTACAAATAATTTGCGTACTAATCCTTCACAAGTATGTAAAATTTGGAGTCAGGATGATGAGAGGTTTTGATGTGTTTGCGAGGAAACAAGAGGAGCACAGGGGGAGAATAAAGCATGATGGATGTGCATAAGAGAAAGGAAAGCATAGTCATAGATACAGTAATAGATTCAGTGCTACGCAGAGCAAAGGAAAGTAGAGCAGCGGTGCATGATGGAAGGATGGGGACACCAGGGGAAGATGCAGTGTCGTGAAGGCAAACTATGAGAGGATGACGGAAATGCAGATGAGATTAGAGATAGAAATGCAGATGAGAGTAGAGAATGATGTGATCGGTATATAGACGTGAGGAAAATTGAGTGCAGATATAGAACAAAGAAAAGTCATGGACACTAAGGGCGAATAAGGGACAAATACTTAACGAAGAATACGTTCAAAGGATGGAGAAAGAGGAAAAAAATTAAATGGTAGGAGCAAGACAGGAATGGAAAGAGATTCGCGAGAGAAATAAAGGGAAAAGAGAAAATGCAACGGCCAAGGCGAAGAAGAATGAGAACAAGAGAAAACGGTATATCAAAGTAAAGACAGAAAGGAAGAAGGGAAGAAATTGAAAAATGAAGATGAAGAGGAAAAGAAAGGGAGCAAAATCAGGGAAGTGATAGAAGTGAGAATTTATTGACTGATTAGTGTTTCGGGACGCGTTACTCACTAAGGTCATCAGTGCCGTATGTGTCGAACATGTTTTCAATGGCGGGAGGTGGATCTTCCCCCACTGGATGGGCAGATCTGGCGCCTATCTCCCTATCGACTTGTAGGGTTTTCCGCTGGGACCAGCCTCAGACGAGGCAAGCTCTAAGCTCTCCACTGGCCTCCCGAATTGTGCAGTGTAGTGCAGTGCATGTATCGGTGTGTATAAGGGATGAGGATACGACAAGGAAGAGGAAGGAAAAATGGTCAGTTTGTTACGGTAGCGCTCCAGCATTCGCCTGGCGTTGATCGGAAAAGCAACAACAAACAATCGATCAACCGATCGGAACAGCCGGCCACTTGAATTCTCCTCCAGACAGCGACCGAACTCGACCTATCTATCTGGCTAGGGTCGAAAATCCTGTCATCGTCAGGACTCGAAACTAGGTCTACCCGGTCAGAGTCACTGCAGAGACAACTGATGCCCTGGGCCATCTATGTAGGTGATAGAAATGAGAGAAAAAATATAAGAAAAAGTAAAAAAATAAAAGAAAGTGGAGAGAGGAAGAAGAGAAGGAGAAAGAAAAAGAGAAAATCGCTCAAATTGCTGGGGCGTGGGGGTGGACCCAATGCCCGCAAAGCGAGCACACGAAGGGGCCACGGCGGGGACGCCGGAGGACGTCGGCCGCGAAGGCTGGCGGACGGCTGGCCGGCGCGCGGCGGGACGAGGAGGTGAAGGGGGGGGGGGGGTCGGGTCAAGAGAATTGTGGGCGCGTAGTGGAGCACAGAGGCCACAGCCACCCCTCCCACCTCCGCCGCCCTCGCCCCCGCGCGACAGATCTACGAGGTTCAAACGTGCCCTACCGAGACTATTCCTCGACCACACCCCTCCAGCTGCAACAGCACAGAGCTCCCTGGCGGAGGCTCGAGCTACCTCACGACCACTGGTGACTCAGCGCAGGCCACAAGATCTCGTGCATTCCCTTAAATCTCACCGCTTGTAATTATACAGAAATATCATTATTCACAATTGTAAAATAAAAACGTTAAAAATCCTTTTAAGCTCTAAACCTGGGTTGTGGCGTTATTCCTCCCCGCAGGATGGTGAGATCCGTCACCGACCTACACGCCGGCTTACGGGTGATTTTTAAATTAAGTCGTACAGAAATGTTTGGAAATAGTCTAATTTTCACTAAATTTCTGTGAAATGTAGGCAAAATATAAAAAACCGCTCCAAATTGTTTCTTTATTTTTTCCTTGAATAAAGCATTAGACGCTTACAAATGGTACAGGTCCCATCGTCGGCGCTCTGTTTTGTAGAAAATTATAAAAACTAACATTGCAAATGTACAAAATTCACGATAGAGATTTTTTCTTGAATGAAATCTTTTCTAAAAAAATCTTTAAAGAAAACTATGTACATATTAACTATGTACAAAAATAATGTGTTGGTTCTGCGTGAATTCTGGTTGAAGTCAATGAATTTTTCTCATAAGGTATTCAATTTTTTTCTTCGGATAGAAAAATGACGCCTATAAAAACTGCGCAGGTCCCATTTTCGGTGACTCAGTATTTTTAAAAAATGTAAAGAAAAAATTAACGTTATAAATCTAGAAATATTGAAGAAAGTGATTTTTTTCCTTAATGAAATCTCTTCTTTAAAACTTTCATTTTTATCGTCGGGAAGGTAGAGTTTAGCTGTGACGCTAGTGATGCTGGGGGGTAACGTGATTGGCGTGTTAACTTTTATGGAAACAAGTTCGAATCGCTGTGAGGAGAAATGAAATTGCTATATGGAAACACTTTTGCAGCTTCGTATAATATTATCAAGTTGCGTCGCCATTACAAATAATGCGAGAAAGTATGCAACTGTAACAACTATTGTACTACAGCCTCCGGGTCAATGACCCCCATCTCGATCAGGTTCTTCGTCCAGTTTCCCTGATCCATTGAGCAAATGCTGAGATGGCCCCTTGTATTGCTTCTGGACATAAATGTAACTTCATTCTCTGTGCACGTCTTCTAGAATTCAGCGGGAAAAACAATTATTCAAATTATCGTTTCCGTGTTGTCGCGGCAGGAAGTATTATTCGGAAGAACAACATGGATAAGAGCCAAAATTTATTGCTTATTTATCCTTGAAAATAGATTTTATTACATGGGAGGCTTTTTTTAAATTTAAGTTGTATATGACTTAGTGTAGGGATCACAGAATTTTGAAAATGTGCACACAATTCACTTTTCCCCATAGCACGTCATACGCAGTTTGAACTGTTTTTTGACGTAAAATAAATAAAATTTTAAAAAATGAGACGTTGGAGCGCCACTAGTTCTTTTGCATTTTACTAAAGAAGAAAGAATAAAATAAAATAAAATGTTTCATCTTCTCTAGAACTTGACCTCACTCTCTCTCTCTCTCTCTCTCTCTCTCTCTCTCTCTCTCTCTCTCTCTCTTCTCTTTACAATTATGTATAATAAATTAATTTTATTCCATGCACATCACATGCAACTAATTAAAATATTCTCTATCATACCGTCTCTGGAAGGGCATATTCTAAATCCCTTAATCCTGAATGTGGACTGGTTTCCAAATTGGGTTGCCTTAATGAAATTATGATTAATGAAATAAAGCAATGGTGAAATGAGAGGCAGGGGAGCGGGTGCATACCCAGAAAAACTGCTGCAACCCCGCTTTGTCCACCACAAATTCAATGCGGATTGACCGGGAATTGAACCTTGCACCGAGCGTTGGCAAGAGTGACTAGTACTACACATCTCTTCCTTTTCGTAGTGGCATACTGCAATTGAACGGGCGTTGGTTGTCCATAGAGGTCTGCATTTACTGTCATTTTACCGGCTGCGCTCGCTTGCACGTCTTATTATTTTTAATTTTATTTTACGTCAAAAAACAGTTAAAAATTGCGGATGACGTGCTATGAGGAGAAGTGAATTGTGTGCACATTTTCAAAATTCTGTGTTCTCTACACTAAGTCATATACTAGTTGAATTTTGAATGAATTAAGGAAAAAAATAAGTTCCCATGTAATAAAAATCTATTTTCAAGGACAAATAAGCAATAAATTTTGGGCTCTTATCCATGTTGTCCCTGGGAATAATACTTCCTGCCGTGGCAACATAGAAACGATAATTTGAATAAATATATTTCCCACTGAATTCTAGAAGACGTGAACAGATAATGAAGTTACATTTATGTCCAGAAGCAAAACTAGGGGCCATCTCAGCATTTGCTCAATTGATCAGGGAAACTGGACGAAAAACCTGATGGAGATGGGGGTCATTGACCCAGAAGTTGCGATACAATACTTGTTACATATTATTTGAAATTATACAGTCCAATGGTACATAATACATTAAATATCACTGTTAAAATTAATGTTACGTTCCTTGTGCTGTTCAGTCTTTCTCTCGAGACCACGTGCTCGACCGTCCCGGGCAGTCTGCTGCGGGCTCTCGATCGCCGGTGACCGGCCGAGACCGGCCGAGACCGCCGAGCGTTCGATCGGTCACCAATAACCGACTGACTCCGTTCCGGCGGACTGCGCATCGCAAGGCTCGACTGCCCTTTCGGAGTGGATATTAGATTCTTTGTTTCAGCATAAACAAATAATTGTGGTTGATAATTCAAATAATCGATCAGCAAAGTCAGTTTTAACCTATAATTCTTAAACGGAGTCAACTTTTAATTTTTAAACGAAGTATTGGATATAATTTATATTTACTATTATAAAATTATTATATACATGTAATTTAATTTACTATTATAATTATATTATGAATCAACTGTCAAGTTTATTGAGGCTTCCCGACGCACTGGAGAGCCTAAGATTTTGGAAATAATAATGTTCGTCTTGTGAAATAAAGGAAAGGGAATTAAAAAGCTAACACTTTTTTATTTTGGCGAAAACGAATTTTTAGACAAATTTAACTTTTAAAACCCTTATTCTTGAAAATTATTTCTATTTTGTCTGGTCTTGATGACAAACGTAACGGTTTCCACGCAAAAATGATAACTTCAGAAAATAGATACCAGACACCTCAATTTTTGCGATATATTTAATTCGTATATAATCTTGAAATTAAGGCATATTATAAATCTACTTAATTAATCATTACGGATAATACGAGGATTTGTAAGAAACTTGAATAATACAATTGATATGAAACGTTTATTTTTTCTTTAACACATGTTTTATACAATTATATCCAACTCTGGTAAGGTAACGTTGGCCTTTTATATATTGTTGTTGACCTTAAAAGTATGCTGCAGGCCTATATTATTTCAGTAGTATACATATCTTTTGCTCCTCTCACACACAACCGATCTTTATAAATAGGGAACATATTTTCATGTAAATACATATTTTTACAGGGACAAGATACCTGCATTCACTAATATTTTTTTAGACTTAACACATTCTGAACGAATTGGAATCATTTTAATTTTGCATATGTTTACATATTTTGGTATAATTACATATTTTTACATATTTTATCTATTGCTACATATTTCGTTACATTCTAGGTTTCGTTAATTTATAGGTCGAAAATGAACATTTCACATGCGATGTTCGAAATATATGTTTATTTATTTATTTATTTTACGTAAAAAAACAGTTAAAAACTGCGTATGACGTGCTATGGGGAAAAGTGAATTGTGTGCACATTTTCAAAATTCTGTGATCCCTACACTAAGTCATATACTACTTAAATTTTGAATTTTTGAAAGGGAGAAATAAAAACTCCCATGTAATAAAATCTATTTTCAAGGATAAATAAGCAATAAATTTTGAATTTTGAAAGGGAGAAAAAAAATAAAAATAAAATAAAATAAACTCCCAAGTAATAAAATCTAATTTCAAGGATAAATAAGCAATAAATTTTGGCTCTTATTACTTCCTGCCGCGACAACATGGAAACGATAATTTGAATAATTGTATTTCCCACTGAATTCTAGAAGACGTGCACAGAAAATGAAGTTACATTTATGCCCAGAAGCAAAACAAGGGGCCATCTCAGCATTTGCTCAATGGATCAGGGAAACTGGACGAAAAACCTGATCGAGATGGGGGTCATTGACCCGGAAGTTGTGTTACAATAGTTGTTACAGGTTGTTTATACTCATTTATACAGTCCAAATGGTAATTAATGCATTATGTGTCATTGTTAAAATTAATGTTACTTTTCTTGTGATGCTCAGTATAGTCTCTAATTGTATAGAAACAGTTATGCAGCAGAAACGATTTCACTTGTGATTTAAACTTTTCTATTGAATTTAGTCGCTTAATGTCATCTGGCAAAGTGTTGTAAAATAATGTACATGTATTGTATGTGAATGTTTTGTAATGAGCTGTTGATACTGTCACCTGATGAATATGATTTCTACGTCGAGTGTTATAGTAATAGACTTCGGCATTTTCTGAAAATATATTCCCGCCCTTAAGCAAGTCATTTTTACAAAAACCACTGATTCGTAAATAAAAAGACACGGTAATGGTAGAATTCCTAGATTAATGAAGAGAGGCTTACATGAATCACGTGGGTGGGATTTGGTTATTATTCGTACAATTCGCTTTTGTAATCTAAAAGTCTGGGAGCTATAAGATGTATTTCCCCAGAATATTATGCCATATATCAGGCGGGAATGAACATTCGCGAAGTATACACAACGAGCAGTATGAAGGCTGACTGAATTTGCAAGAATTCTGAACGCGTAGCATAATGAACTTAATTTTGTGCTCAATTCATTTAAATGGACGTTCCATTTAAGGTTTGACTGAATTGAGAGACCTAAAAATTTTGTTGCCTTGACATCAGTCAATGGTACACTGTTCATTTTCAATGGAGAACAGAATTGTTTATTTGAAATGGAAAACTGCATTAAAACCGTTTTCTTTTCGTTTACTATTAATTTGTTATTTCGGAACCAATTTGAAACATCTGATATTGTACTATTTACGGTTTCTTTATTGCAAAGGATGTTCGTATCATCCGCAAAGAGAACCGTTCTTCCGTTTCGAATTGTCGAGGGCATATCGTTTACGTAAAGTAGGAACAGAATAGGGCCTAAAATCGATCCTTGAGGAACTCCACATGCAATGGGCAAAGAGTCGGAAAGGTGAGTACGTAATGTTCCATCATTCCAGTAAGGTATTTCAACTCTCTGAGATCGTTGTTTAAGGTACGAACATAACCAATCTAGAGCAATACCACGGATTCCATACGAAGGTAATTTTGAAAGTAAAATGTCATGATCAATGACGTCAAAAGCTTTTGAGAGATCTAAAATAATCCAATAGGTGCCTCGTTTTGATCCAATGATGAGGCGACATCTTTAAGAAAAGAAAATATGGCTGTTTCCGTTGATTTTGATTTTCTAAATCCATGTTGGCAATCTGAAAGCGCGTCGTGTTTAGTGAGAAAGGTTTCCATTCGTACGTAAAAAAGTCTCTCTAATATTTTTGAAAAAACTGATAGAAGAGAAATGGGCCGATAATTTTGAATTTCATTTTTGTTGCCTTTTTTGAAAAGCGGCTTAATTTTAGCTGTTTTGAAAATATCTTGAAACGTTCCAGTGCATAAAGATGCATTAAATATGTGAGTTAACGGGTGTATAATGGCATACGCACAAGTCTTGAACAAAGAATCTGGGAATTCATCTAAACCGGACGAATATTTATTTTTTAGTTTACCGATTATTTTGAGAATTTCATAGGAAGAAGTTTCGGAAACGAACATTGTGTCTAAAATTTTGGGTGAACTGTCTGTTTTTGAATTTTGTGGCTGAAGACCCTTAGTGAGATCGGCAGCAATTCTCGAAAAGTATTAGTTAAAGAGATTAGCCACTGTTGCCGGATCGTTCACATTTATATCGTTATATTTTAAAACAACATTCTCTACGGGTTTTCTAGTTGATTTGGTAGTATTGTTTATTACATTCCACATTGTTTTTGTTTTATTATTTGAGTTCAAAATATCCTGATCGTTTTTCATGATTTTAGCCTGCCTTATGACTTTTCGTAACAATGTTTTGTATTTTTTAAAGTAGATAAGGAAATCTTGAGATGCGTCATGACGTTTAGAAATAAAGTAGAGAGTACGTTTATTTTTACACGATGTTCTAATTCCTTTTGTGATCCAAGTATTGCTTTTTCGTGAAATGTTTAATTTTCTCTTTTTAATAGGAAAGCATGCGTTAAAGAGAAATGAAAGCTTTGAGAAAAATAAATTATATTTTTCATTTGTGTCAATAGCGTTATAAACTGCCTCCCATGATTCTTTCAGCAAGTAGTCCGTAAATAACTTTATGTTAACTGTAGTAAATGCTCTGCACATGCGTGTTTTATTTATTGTGTCAGTATTAATGTTATTAGTAATTGTAAGAATTTGTGCATCGTGGTCACTGTAACCTAGATTATTCGTTATTATTTCAAATCTAGTTGTGGTTTTGTTAATTATAATTTGATCTATTGCTGTTTGTGATTTAAGAGTATTCCGTGTAGGTACGTTCACTGTAATATCTAAATTAAAAGAATGAATTAAATTGAGAAACTGCTCTTTTTCGTGGGATTCGCTCAGAAAATCAATATTGAAATCTCCACATACAACAATGGATTTAAAAGAGAGATTACTAATTTTGTTCAGAGTTATCTCTAGATTTTCTACGAAATTGAAATAATCTAAAGCTTGCTTTGTTGGAGGTCTGTAGATGCAAAGTAAAATAATTTTGAGCGTAGTAAGATATACAACTGTTATTTCAAAAACTTTTTCAACTGCATATAAATTGAATTCTGACAAGAAGGTAGAATCAATATTATTTCTTACATAAATACACGAACCTCCGTAAGCAGGGCCTTTATTTGATTCCCTTGCTCTACAATAAGATCCTGCAAGGTAAAAACTAGGAATTTGAGTGTGTTTAGATCATTATGAGATAACCAATGTTCTGTAAAGCAAAGAACATCTATTTGACTGAGATCACACTCTAATGCTGCCTCGATAAATTCAATTTTATTTGAAAGAGATTGCACATTATGATGCATTATTTGAATATTTTGCATGTACCTACACGGATGCTTTTCTGCTGCATCTGACTAGTTGCTACTTGAAAACTAACTTTGTAACTGAAATACTTAAAAAAACAGGCAATGCGCTTGCATTAACGCCGGACCATCGCTATTAATTGTCACACTTTCCTCCCTCCACTCCCATCTGCTTCTTGGAAACCGCGTAGTCGGGATCAAGGATGGGTGTATATAGTACGTGAAGCTGAAGGAACTTCACGTGCTTACTCGGGTTTCATAGACCCCATGCGCAACTCGAAAGAAGAAATCCTGACCATTGTCTTATCCGTTTTCTGGAGTTGGTGTGTGTGGGGGGGAGTATGCTCCCTTTACCCCCCCTCTTTCTATCACAGGCTACACGGTACTATTCACTTGAGAGCCGGTTCCTCGTAAATATTGTATATAATACGAAAGTATATATTTCGGATGAAACTAGTGAATAATTGCTTCTGTAAATGTAAAGCTTTCTTTTAGCCTCCCTGAATACACGTTAAGATCTGATTAGCAACATACTTTGCTCGGAAAAGCTTAAAGAATGGAATTTTATACATTATAACGAATTTTTTCCTCATATTTTCTATTTTTTCTCACATATTTTTGAAAAAATAACTATATATATGTGTACTAATTTTTCCTTTTTTATTACAATAAATTCCGTTCCCTATTTATAAATAAGGTCTCTAAATAAAGAGAATTTCACGAAGACGTGACGAATTGCATTTTGACAATAAAAATATGATTTGTTTAAAAAATTCTAAATATTCATGTCAGATGCAACCCCCAACACTCGGTCAGTTATATTGTTAAATAAGTTCTAAACGAAGCGTTCTAGTGTCTTAAAAACTAAAATGTTGGGGCCAAAGGCCTTAAATAAACGTTTCTCACACCGTAATCTACAAAAACTTTTGTGGACAAATTATTACATTTTTGTCAATTTCGCGCTTCTCAATACTACCCCAACATACTTATCAAACTGTGACGCAGCTCTGTGTTAAATTCTCTATGATAACGTGTTGATCAGCGACTCTGGCATTCCCTGCGGCGACCAAGAAAAACTACGCCGATTACATTCCATACTTCAGTCGAAATACAGCTTCGTTCTGAGAAATACGACCGAAAAGAAAACGTTTATTTTATTTCAATTTCCTCTCGAATATACCTATATATACAAAGAATGAGATACACTTTTCAACTATTTTAAGAAAAGAAATTATTTAAATCTAATTAATGTTGTCTGTTGAAATTTAATAATTTCATGATTATTAAATTTGTCTAATTGTTGTGTTATTAAACTTGTCTAATTATTTTTCTACTGTTCATGAAAATGTCTAGAAACTGCTAATCTAAATAACTACCAAAATTTTACAAACTAAAAACGAGATTCTGAATGCATGCAGAAAGGTTTATTGAGAGAAGAAAATTTGTATCTAGACGGGCAAATAAAAACCAGGGTCATCCTCATAGTTTATATTTTATTTCACAGTACTACAAATAATTTTCAAAATTACATCTAAACTTTTTTTTGTTTTTCTTACTAATAAAATATTAACATGACAAATGCTGGCATTTAAATGTTTTTTCTTACTTTTTCCTTGAAGTATTTCCCTGTTTGTGAACTTTAAAAATAGTAAATTCTTACTCTCACAAATGTTTCCAAAACTATCTTCACTTCACAATAACCACTCGCAAAATTGATTTCTGAGAGTTTGTGTAATTGCGAAGAAGCAATATTTTGATCAGCAATTAATTTTCCAAATTCTGTCATTTAAACTGCTTCACACTTTGACGGATATTTATTAAAACTGGCGGAACATAGGTAAGTTTGAAGTTATTTTGAACACTTGCAAAGCAATAAACTTTTTCTCATGTCTTCTTCTAGGCCTCCATTCAACACGTTTTTGTATATTTCTCGACGATGCAACTCCTTCCAGTTAACCGTCTATTTTGAAAATTTCAAGTTTCATACTTTTAAGTTCAAAACTTCAGTTTCCAAAATAGAAGTTTAACTGGAAGGAGTTATACTATATTGAGTGCTATATGTTTTTCTTTCTAATGTTTTTTCTTTTTTCTTTGTATTATTTTCTTGTAATATTGTTGAGAAATACGTCATATTTTTTTCTCCGTTACAATCTAGCCTGAGGATGGAGAAAAATGAGTGGTGATGGAGAGAAATGAACAATAGCCAGAGACATTACTAACGTAACTGGATTTGTCGTGTTCTGCATTAATGCACTGGAATCGATATGCTCATTGAACAATACACCAGGGTATTCTATTTATACTTGTTTCGTTACTGGCGAATATTATTTAACATTCAGTCAAATAATGAGCGTTATAATCATACAAAATTACTTGTACGATTTGAAGAATGTTAGTGATATGCAGAATATATTTGAATAAAAGTTTCAAGTTTAAAATAGGTTACCACTACGCAGAGAGGACTATAGAATTTCTTATAAAATATAGAGATATACTATGTTATTAATAGATAATGGCAAATCCAATTTCTAAACCATTAAAGATGTATTAATAAATGAATTGACTACCAGGCATTGTTGATAGGAACTTTTATTTAACATAGTTTTGGAAAGATTACGCTGGAAGTTACATCAGTTACTTAGATTAATATTTTTTATCCATCCATGGTATCTACTGTGTAATATGAATATATTTTGCTAGAGCGTATAAAAATGAAGAATAATAAAATATTATATTCTGGTTTTGAAGTTTCTTTCAGATATTTCAGAGTATATAAAAAATATTTGGTGTATTTTCTGTTCTAAAAGAAAACTGTAAATAGTGGTAAAATTACATCTAGTTCTCCGTGAGTGGAACAGTTTTCGCAAAAATGACATTCTAGAATATACCACAAGCACTTCATGAGCAACTAACGTAAAAATTTTCATTTCATTTCTTTGAAAGCACGCAACGCAAAAATAAAGAGAATGTGATACGTCACGTGTTAAGCTTATCACAGCAAGGTTCAAAATGAGAATTCTCTTGTAGAATACCGAAGCTTATTTGATGATGAGGATTATGCAAAGAGAATGAGTAAACGGAAAGTGGCACTCGCGACCCCTTGTTTGTACTGCGTATTACGCTGTCGGGTTAACGAATACGAGACCATCTGAACCGGCAGTTATTCTCCTATGCAGCCTGTCATTCTTTTAATACGGGCAACCAGTTGATCAAACGTTTTGCGAGAATTAGAAACGCTAACAGATTCTGTGTTACGGTACACTGACACTCCTCGTAATCAGAATGGCCGATAACTGTACTTATAACTTGCTACTGATTAGTGAACTTGCATCCATCTGCGGTAATTTATAAATTTACTATTTTCTTTTTCATTCGAAATATTCTGATACCCCAAGCAAAAAAACAACAACTGAATATATTACAAGCGACGGCTAAGAAGAGTATGTCATGACAACTAGGGCTAGACATGGCGTTTTCGAGCCGTGTAGTTCCCCGACATGTACTTGTGCTATGTATTTCCTGTGTGCACGACTGTTTAGAGATAGAAACGATCGGAGACTGACCCGTATTCGAGTAGCGATAATATCCCTCGATCGACGCTGTTTCCTCTTCATTTTCGAAGTATACTAGGAAGTGAATGTTAGACTGCTTATCGAGATCGTTTATCTGTTTTCTGCGATCGGCCCTTGTTTTTTTCGTCGGAAGAGCTCGCTCTGTTGTTTACCTCCCGCGGCGTACTCCACTTCAGTTGATTGAGCTTCCATGAAATGTACGCCCGCGCCGCCCACAAGCGTCATTTACTAAAAGAAACTGTCAAAGCGAAGAGTGAAAAGAATGACTTCTGCTCTTATTCACTCTCCGTCTCAATCTCTTTCTCTATCTTTCCCTCTCTCTCTCTCACACACACACACACACACAAGCATATACACTTTTTTGTGATCTTGTCACAATATTGCGGAGCAACTGAACCGCGAGTACACTAAGTAATAAAGAAAATTGAAGTTTCGACAGCTAACACGAGTACCTCTAAAAAGATAATGCATTTTACAATTCAGTGAATGAATTTCTTTTACACATATCCGATGAAAGACAAAATTTCCATTTCATAAAGTTGAATTATATCAAGATAATTATTGGAAAAGTCGTTAAGATTCTATTCTCATTTATCAATGAAAAAAGAGAGGATTCGTGAAGTAGTAAATTGTTTATCGTGAAGAGCGACTTTCCTAATTGAATAAAAATCTTTCGGTTCTTCGTTAATTCAAATTCCAAACGTTTATTTATTTAAACAAATTCTAGTAAATTGACTTGTTTACTAACTTATCACCAAAATTTTATCAAATATAACAAATATACAATTTATCAAATTTAACAATCCTTACCAGCGTATCAGATTTTCACTGGTAGACATGTCTACCAGTGACCATCTGATAAAATTTTATAGCAATTTTATTACAGTGACTATTCTACTCGTAAAATTAAAACCAATAAGGTTTAACTATACAAACAAAATGCCGCAATCAGGGCGGTGTATCTAAAAAAATGTATAGCTTTTTCGGACGATTTTTCTTACCGCTTCTACCCACAGGCCAATTATAAACTGTGACACATCTATCTTAGGAGGCGGCATATCGATTACTATGTCGATGTCCAATACACAGCATGTGCACTGTAACCTAACCTCTTTGATTTTAACATAGCTTTCACTTATATTCATTTGGCGTACTTTGGAACTGTTGGACATAATTTCATTCTTGGAACAATCGTATTAAATACCACTCGTGCTTTGGAAATTCTCAGATAAATCCCCTTCTCGGTTCGCGAGTCGGAGATTTATCGACAATTTCCAAAACACACGTGGTATTACCTATGACGATTCTCGTTCGATTCTTATAGCATCACTCAACACAGTCAGTAGCAAACAGCACGACAATGCTCTAGACGAACTCACTGACTAAAAACAAAAAATAACCACAGAGGTCTGAATATCTATTATTGAAATACAATAATTTGAGTTTTTATGTATTTATAGTCTATGTATTGATTTCATAGAGACAGATCGTAAGATACAAGTACTATTTAGAAAAACAATAGCAAGAAAAAATTTGACGTATCTGCTTTCCTTTTCGAAAATAAAACTTTATTTGTCCTATTAAACGTAATTATCAAGACCTATTGTGTGGCACTCTGTAGATTACGTTAACTGTACACTCTTTACCCAATAGTCACGTAATTGTTAGAAGCGGTTGCTTGGGAGCTACAGTAACATTTAGGGGGAGTTGTACATTCCGGGTGTCGACCAACTTGTGAGTTACATCGCTGCGGTGCGGCCTTGCCATTGCCCTTAACACCCCCTCCACACACCCCCGCCACGCCACGTCACCCGTCGCATCCATCATCGCACCCGAGGCCGCAATCCCCCCCCCTCCGACCAACCCCGCCACGTCTCTTGCACCCCAGGCCTTGCCCTCTTCCACTTGGTCCGGTCCGCCGCTTGGTCCGGTCCGCCGCTTGGTCCGGTCCGCCGCTGGGTCCGGTCCGCCGCTGGGTCCGGTCCGCCGATGGGTCCGGTCCGCCGCTGGGTCCGGTCCGCCGCTGGGTCCGGTCCGCCGCTTGGTCCGGTCCGCCGCTTGGTCCGGTCCGCCGCTGGGTCCGGTCCGATGGGCAGGACGACTACGTCGACCTGCTCCTCGCACCACCCGATTCCTCCGGCACGACACTGGCCGCCGGCGCTCACGACAGGCTTCGGCTCCATCCAAATTCTTACGCATCTCGCCTTGTCCCAAAAAATTCCGCATACGTCGACCAAAATATGAACTCCGATGCAAAAATGTAGAAGGTAAGAGATCCGATTACTATCTGCGGTTTTTACAGAGATGCCTCTAAATTCCACTGGAGGCCCGTCACCACGGTGGCATATAGACACGGGTTTTCGCGTCTTTCTCGGTCGTGCCGCTAGAGTCTGGTGCTTCATCTGCAGCACTGCTTGATACGGTCGCGAGCACGACTGAGAAAGAACGACTGCGAAAAACGGTGCCTAAATGCCACCGTGGTGACGGGCCCTGAGTGGAATTCAGAGGCAGGTCTGGTAAAACCGCATTATAGTAATGGGATCCCTCACCTTCCACCTTTGACATCGGAGTTCATCTTTTGGTCAATGTATCCGGATTTTCTTTCGGACAAGGCGGGAAGCATAAGAATTTAGATGAAATTTGAGGTGAATACAGAGTTCAATATTGTGTTAAATATCCAGATGTTAAGCCAATGATTTTGGTACTGAACCGGGTGTCGGAACAACCATTGGAACAATTTTCACTGACACCGAATTTCTTGAGCCAGATCTGTGTATTTTATATATTTCTTATTATAAGCTTCTTTGATATTCTGCACCAGCGGCATTATAATTTCTAGGAGCGTTTCTTTATTTTTATTATTATATTTCTTTATTACACTTTATTATTATTATTATTATTATTATTATTATTATTATTATTATTATTATTACTATTATTATTAACCACCTTTACTCGTAGCGAAGCCCTGGCCGTAAGGTCTAATCTTACCTTTAACTAATTGAATTAATTTAAGCTTATGAATTGACAGCGTGAAAATTTAAGACTACGCGAATAACTCTATATTTTAGATGACTAATACATTAACAATACTAGGAGCGATTTTGTTCCTAAATGCAAATGAAAATTTAAAAAAATCACAATGGAGACTTTCTGTCGGAAATGAAGACACAGAGGTTGCGAGTAAAGCATACAGAAATTGAATAAGGGGAAAGAAAATAAAACGATATAAAGGATAAATGACGACTTGATAAAGATAGGAAAAACGATGACGATAAAGAAAAAAGGAATGGAGAGATGAGAGGCAAATATCTAAACCACAAAAATACATTTAGTTTTTTTACGGAAAAATATTGACTGGAGTTTGGAACACCCATGTTAGACATGAACAAAAATCAAAGAACAAAATTACCTCAATAATGGTGATAGTTCATGTCTACAGAATGCTTTACAATAGACATGAATTGAACGCGCTCTTCAGTACCGATCTTTGAAAATCAGCCGAGTTAATTGAGCAACTGTCCCCGAGAGCAATCCGTGGGTCAATATAATTGAGCACGTAATGTTGTTGACCGTTTCATGCAGCTGCGCTTCGGTTCAATTCGCCCGACCTTTGTGACCGTGGAGCCAATTGCATTTCCCGATCTGTCTATTGAGACTTGGAAACCTGCGGTCGACACGCACAACATACAGGAACCTCCATATTCAGAGTCCATTCGACATAAAATTTAAGTTTGTGTTTGACTGCACAACAGCGCTTTGTGTCAGCTTGAAGTCAGCGAAAATACGTTCCCGAAAAAATCCGTCAAAAGGTAAACTTGATAATACCCTCTATAAAATTTTTGTGCAAGCATAATTCAAATTTTCTAATTTTAACTCCACACTTGAAATGAATACTTTACAAGCTTCAGTTGTGACTCATCTCCAGGAAGCGTAAGAAACATTTGAAACATTTGAAAATAATTCTCTTGTACAAAATATAAAGGTAACTTTAATTTAATTTCCACCTCCATTGATTTTAATTTTGTAATCAATGCAATTTATTTTAGTCTCCCATCTCATCTCCGCTTTTTTCTTTAGTTTCACGTCGAACCAAGGAGTAAATAATGAGATAGATCCTTGTTTCAATTCTAGGCAACAAATAATTTTCTCTCCTAAAAATGTATTGTTTTCTACTTCCATCACAATAAATAAGTAAATAAAAACAAGTATCATATATGGAAGAGAGCGTTAATTACTCATATTTACAGGAACAATATTTTTCTAGCCTTAAATAATCGTTATGTAACATAGAACACACATTATTTATATTTTAAACATGTAGTACAATATACTAGCATATATAATTTCTTCAATTCTCAGGCCCAGACATCTGCACACCCTCAATGGAGATACTTATTTCTGCGTCAACAAATGTGTTCTTTCACTTATGGTAATATAACACACGAGAAGGGGAATATAGATTCACTTCTAGCAATGGGAAATGGCAACTCAGTTTCTGCCTAAGAAATTCAGTCAAGCCCACGGAAAAACCAATGACGTTTCCATTTGAACGTTGTGGCGGGCGAGCCGCCATTTCAACATCACGCTGTGCCGGGGGCGACTCCCAAGGCAAGCGCCATGCAACGAAGCAAACGTTCCGGCAGCGACCTCTATAAAATGCTGGCGAATGCAAGCGAGGCGCCGATATAAACGGGCCCAGCGGAGCCAGGGAGGAGGCAGAGGGGCACGTGAGGTAGCCGAAATCAGTGAAATGCATACGACACGTAAGAGCTGGTGAAGACCCGTTGTCAGAGCTCCGCCCCTGCCGGCGCTCCTGGCTCATGGAGTGATGGGGTAAGAGGCCGCCATCTCTGTAGCTCGACTCTCATGTACCTCCTCACCTAGTTCATCACCCCCTTTCTCTCTCCCCTCCCTCTTTAGTAATGGTGCATTAATTCGAACATGACATCTTAAATAAGCTGCCTTCCCCACTCCTTTCAACTTTTACAACTTTCTAAACCACAGTACTCCAAGTGCCTTAGGAATAGGCTGAAGCGAGTCAGCGCCGAGGGAGGCACGTCACAATGTCTCTGAATATGAATAGATTATTTCATTTAAAAATGTGTAGCCTACCAAATAGTTGGCATGATCGCAGAAAGTGATACTACAATCCGAGAACTTTCTGAACTACAAGTCTCAACACTTCGACAACGCTTATCCACATACAAACAACAAATAATTTAACATTTAATCTGGCGTTGTTTGTCGACACATCGAAAATTCATACAGTACATGAACGAGCTTGAGTGAACAGCATTAACTATAATTGTTTACTCTTTATTTATTTATTTTTATTGTACATGGAGTGAGCGTCGTTAATCGACACGTGTGCATTGCACCACAGTTGTGTTTCGGCCTCCGCCCATTTCCTGTGGCGCGCAGCCGTCTTCACCTCCGGCTCTTATCGGGCGAACGTCCCCCTCCCCGCGCCGCGGCACTCCACTCGCCTCGCCCGCCACGCCCAGCCCTGCCCGCACCACTGGCCCCGTCCGGTCCACTTCCCGGTAATTTCCGAATCCTCGCCCCTCACACGCCACGACCCCTAGGGGACGCCGCGCCACAACACACCACATCGCGCCACACCGCACCGCGCCATACCTCACCACGCCACACCACGCCACACCACTCCGCGCCGTTACACATCGCACCGTGCCACACCGCGCCGCACCGCACGCGCCTCACCGCACCGCGCCACACCACGCCGCGCCACGCCACACCACACCGCACCGCACCACACCGCGCCGCGCCGCGCCGCGCCGCGCCGCGCCGCGCCACACCACAACACCGAGCCAAACCGCACCACACCGCGCTGCGCCACCAAATCGCACACCGCGCTATGCCACACCACGTCGCGCCACGCCACCCCATGCCATGCCATTACATGCCATGCCATGCCACGCGACGCCACGGCACGCCAAGCAGTCCCTGCTGCGGATATTTTGAATAATGTATATATTAACCAACTAATAAATCAATTAGACAGATTCTAACATTAGTATAACATATCCACCGCCTAGTACCAGGGCGCGCCTCATCTAAATTCGCTCCCGCCCCAACACAACACACTGCTCTTTACCCCTCTTAACTTCCTCTTCGTCTAAACGCTGTTCTCTAAACGCTGCACCTGCATGAAAATATCACACTCATCTTAGCCACTCCCAAATCACGCCCGTTTCAACATGAATCGTTTCATTATTTGTACTTATTTACCAACTGGACTATGTCTTGGCCTACCTAATGCCTGACACATCATATCCAAATTATTATTTTACAACCCCCATCAAAGTACACTGCAGAATGTAAATACCGTTATTTATGCAAAAATAAAAAGTATTCTAAACATGAATACAGTGTGAAGAACAGAAAGATGTACATGTAGGTAATCGCAGTGAAATGCCAATCCCAGATCAACGACTGTCATCTCCTACCAATAAGAAATAAGTTTAAGTTAGAAAAGATAGATAATCGATGTATTTAATGATTCTTTATTAAACATAATAACATATTACAATAGAACAGATTAACGAAAAAATATAAAATAATACTAATTACAAAATATTAGTTGTTTTGTAACTACGGACCTACGGCTTTTAGTCCCTAGGCCTGCTTGACCCTCAAAAGGATTTTCGCCAGATATGAAGGTAGCGAAGAAATTAATACTAAAACTTTAGTGTGCTATTTAATCCCAAGGCAATTCGGCCGTACTAGAGAAGGATGGTTCGATGATGAAATAATTTGTATGATGATCCGAGCAACGGTGAAACGAAATATAGAAAAACTTGAGAATCCCGGGAAAACCTCCGGGGCAAAGAAAAGCCAGTTAAATTTTTGAATTATAAGCCGACTCAGTACCACCCTTGCGGAGGCATTTGATCTTAAGTTTGGTAGCTATAATAATAATAATAATAATAATAATAATAATAATAATAATAATAATAATAATAATAATAAGCCTAAGAAATAATAAGGCTTGTCTAACGAAAAGGCGAGCCTACCTGATCGAAATAGTACCAAACACGAAAACCTTCAAGAAGCAGTCCACTGGTTGAAAGTATCAAGAGACAGTGGCATATGGACCATATGAGAATCATCTCCATTGTCATTTCTAGCACCGCAATCATTCCGAAGATACTGTTTAAAATTTAAAAGATCTGAATATTAATGTGAATAATATACCTATGCAGAAGGGTGTTCGTTCGGCTCGAAAGTTTATGGGGGTAGGGTAGAACAAAAATACGTTGATAAATATGCTTTGCTCATGTATAACCTGTGTATTTGTCCTTATGAAAAATTAAAATAAAAGAAATATAATAATAATAATAATAATAATAATAATAATAATAATAATAATAATAATAATAATAATAATAATAATAATAATAATAATAATAATAATAATAAAGGGCTACTGCCTCCAGTCCGTATCCACCTCCACCTCAACCTCCACCTCAACCTCCACCTCAACCTCCACCACAACCTCCACCACAACCTCCACCTCAACCTCCACCACAACCTCCACCACAACCTCCACCACAACCTCCACCTCTAGAGAGGCGCGAGTGGCCGTGTTGCGGAGTGGGTGCGGCGCGGCGCGCCAGCGAAAGGGCGCGAGGCGAACGCGCGGGTGACCACGATCGCCGGGAACTTCACGCGCCCCTTCCCCGCCAACGCCGCCGCCGCGCCAGCCACTAAGTTTGGAAATTTCTGGAACCCTCGCCCCTCACACGCGAGGCGGCAAGCGCGGGCGGCGGCGATACAATCACAAAGAGACGCCTATCGCTCGCGCGTGCCGACCGCAGGTGGAGGGGCGGCGGCGGCGGCGGCGGCGGCAGACGGGGCAGAGGCGGTGGCAGAAAGTGGGGTGGTGGTGGTAGTGGCGGTAGTGGCGGTAGTGGTGGTCGTGGTGGTGGTAGTATTGGTGGGGTGGAGGGGATGGGAGTGATGATTGTGGAGGTTGTGATGGTGGTAGTGGTAGTAGTGGTGATGGTAGTATTGGTGGGGATGGAGGGGATGGGAGTGATGATTGTAGTGATTGTGGACGTGGTGGTGGTGGCGGCAGTAGTCGTGGTAGTGTTGGTGATGGTAGTAGTATTAGTGGTGGAGTTGGTGGGGATGGGATTGATGATTGTGGAGGTGTTTTTGGTGTACGTGGTGAAAGTGGTGGTTGTGGTGGTTGTGATACTAGTGATGATAGTGATTGTGGTGGAGGTGCAAGTAGCGATCGTGAAGATGCGGTTGTGTTGTTCTGCTTGTAGTGATTCTGGGGAGAGTGGTTATTGTGATAGAGGCGGGAACTGCGGTAGTGAATATGCGGCGACAAAGGTAGTGTAGCATTGGTTGAAGTCGAGGTGCGTTTGGTAAGGTAGAGATGGTGTTTATCAAGTCGTTAGTCACTGTCTTGTGTGGTAGAGGTAGTTTCGAAGTGGTAGTGATAGGTGGAGTAGGACGCGGTGAGAGCGATAGCTGTGCTTCAAGAGAAAAAGGATTCAGCAAGGGTTCAAACTCGGATTTACTGTTGGAGAGAAATCAATTGACCATCGATCGTTTCAGCCCATGCTATCAGAGACTCACTGGCTTACAGGATTTTTTCGACAATTATAAGTTATAGACAGGCATATAGTTATTTATAATACTCCAATATTATAATTGACTAATATATTAACACATTATGTCAAAAAAAATTTTGAATCTTATACTCGAAGTATTTTCTAACTTCAAACAGAAACCGTACCCAGAAGAAAAATGTAGCGCATTCTCCGTCACTTTCCAAATTTATTAATAAGAATACAAATTAATCTCTTTTTACTTTCTCCCCATACTACAAACGTAGTACGTAGTAATGATAAAATATTGAAATGCTTTTACAAAAATTTGCGATTTTTCGTCGCAAAGTATGTGCATACATAAGTTCACACAACTCTCATTCACAGAACCGAAGCACATTCGCGTCCTTTGCCAATAATGTCTTTTACAAAACTGAGAAGCTCTTTTGGTATTAGTAAGGTCGCAGGGAGGTGTAGGTATCTAGAATGAGGTGGCGGTCTTCGCACGGTTATGAGTCTATTTTCGGCAGAAACATTTTTAAGTCGCACCCTCCCTTCAACAGCACGTAAGCGCTTAGCTTGGGCCCTTCCAGAAGAGTACCACTCGCGACCAGTTGGCACCAGCCGTATTCACGCAAAGTTTATGAATAAACAAATAAAAGAAATGAATAGTTGTTCGCATTGCTCTAGAGCAGAAAGAAAGGTATCCTCGTTTTGCAAAACAACATCTTTCTAAATGCACACATTTAGGAATTAAAAATACGCGAATTTAGTTCACATTTCAATTAAAAACTCAGTTATATTACCGAGTAGACTTATCGCTTTAAACTATAACAAACACTAGTAAAAAATACACATTAAACAGTTAGTATAAAACATTAACAAAAAAGCGAGGAATTCTCACGTAAAATGTTCAAGAAAAAAATATTGATTTATTTATACCATCCTGACCCACTGACCATTAATGGGTTAGTGATGCAATTAATGACGTATATAATACGAATTGATACGTATACGACACGATAGAGGAATTGTGGAATGGAAGGAGGAAGCAGGAGAGCTCACAAAGAGAAATGTGCTGCGAATAGGTTGTCAAAATGATGGGGCTAGAATTTGAAGTGTGATATCTCCACTGCCCATGTTCATGATTCTCACACGTCTCCGACTCTTAGCATGATTTCTTTAGCGCGTATGTGCAGTGGATTTGTAAATATCTCTCAAAAATGTAACAGTGTGGGAATTTAAGGCACTATATATTTATTCATGTCGTTTATATTTTAACTAGGTGACCCGGCGAACTCTGTTCCGCCTTAACAGCCGGTCCCATCTTTTTCTCGCGTCGCACTCACTGTGAGAAACTGTACTATCCTTTTTGCACTGCGTACGTGCAAAAACGTGCGTTCTCACACAGGAACGCTGTCGAACGGAATAAACAGTATCCTATGTCCGTCTCCTGGCTCTAAACTTCCTGCTCACCAAATCGGTACAGCCTTTCTTGAGTTATAAATAGTGTAACTACCACGACTATACATAGATATAACGGCGAACGAAAGGCGGCTATCATTATCGCCTTCTGTTATCAGTGCGGCGTTACAACAATGGGTTACAACAGGTAAAAATGACCGCTAACATGCGAAATCACGCGAAAACGTGCGAAAACGTGCAAAAACGTGCGTTCTCACACAGGAACGCTGTCGAACGGGATAAACAGTATCCTATGTCCGTCTCCTGGCTCTAAGCTTCCTGCTCACCAATTTTCAGCCAAATCGGTACAGCCTTTCTTGAGTTATAAATAGTGTAACTAACACGACTATACATAGATATAACGGCGAACGAAAGGCGGCTATCATTATCGCCTTCTGTTATCAGTGCGGCGTTACAACAATGGGTTACAACAGGTAAAAATGACCGCTAACATGCGAAATCACGCGAAAACGTGCGAAAACGTGCAAAAACGTGCGTTCTCACACAGGAACGCTGTCGAACGGGATAAACAGTATCCTATGTCCGTCTCCTGGCTCTAAGCTTTCTGCTCACCAATTTTCAGCCATATCGGTACAGCCGTTCTTGAGTTATAAATAGTGTAACTAACACGACTTTCTTTTATATATATAGATATAGTATGTTATTATGAGATCCTTTCCAAATTTTTAAAACCAGTTATATCGCCAAATCTCTTTACTACAGATCCTGAAATATGATAAATAATCTACACCTAAATATACAACTACGAAATAGACACAAGTAAATTACGAGTATAAAAGCAGTGTAATTACACGAAGCGATTGTACACCGTAAAAATAGAATTATCCATACCCGATCATTTTTTCTCTAGTCGTTTTAGGATTCCTCTTGCATTCTCACAAAGCTGTAATTAACATCGATTCCTTTATTGTATTGAGGCTTACTAAACGGAAAATAAATTATACAGCCTGTAAAGAGTCCCGAGATGTAATAAATACAATTGTAAGAAGATTATTGTTCTTCGTTCTTCCCATAGCCTAATGGATTCCCGCGGAGACCCTACAGCATACATAATCTTGACCTTCGTAGAACCAAAATCAGCCCAATAATTACACGTTTCTGAGTGACCTCATTCTCTTTGCCTTTTGCTTCTCACCGCCGGCTGCACAGCTACGTCATTTCCATTACTTCCACTGCATTCTTGTTCCACAATTCACCGTACTACCCCACCGCTTCAGCTCCTTGCATTCGCCGCCCTCGCCGCCCTCGCCGCCCTCGCCGCCCTCGCCGCCCTCGCCGCCCTCGCCGCCCTCGCCGCCCTCGCCGCCCTCGCCGCCCTCGCCGCCCTCGCCGCCCTCGCCGCCCTCGCCGCCCTCGCCGCCCTCGCCCCCCTCGCCGCCCTCGCCGCCCTCGCCGCCCTCGCCGCCCTCGCCGCCCTCGCCGCCCTCGCCGCCCTCGCCGCCCTCGCCGCCCTCGCCGCCCTCGCCGCCCTCGCCGCCCTCGCCGCCCTCGCCGCCATCGCCGCCCTCGCCGCCCTCGCCGCCCTCGCCGCCCTCACCGCCCTCATCTCCCTCACCGCCCTTATCTTCCTCACCGCCCTCACCGCAGTCCCCTTCGACCTCGTCCGCAGGCTGCCGTCGTCGTCCAGACGTGAGCTCGCTCCGGAGATCGATACCTCCTGACTTATTTCGGGAAACACAATTTCCTTCCAACATATTATTTTCTCCGAGTAATGAGCGGGCAACAAGAAAATAGGCCTCCCATATTCGCAAATTGTTCCCGAAGAATTACGGAGACACGCATATTAATTCTGCAACCTTCGAGAAACGGCGGCAACGCCCTTTGTCCCACTTCCCTCCAACAGCGTTCCCCAAGCCCTTCCCACACCGCCCCCCCCCCGCTCCACCCACGCCTTCAGCTGCTTCTTGCTGTTCCCAAGCACTGTTCGAAATTCATTGTGTCAATAGATTCAAATGTAACATAGAAGAGTTCTAATAACATACTATATTAAAATATATACGACATGAATAAATACATAGTGCCTTAAATAGTTATTTTAATTAATTTGCGTTTCTAGTTAGTCTATATTGTGAACACAAATTATCAGTTTTTGATGTGTAGTAGGTTTATTTACGTGTATTCATCTTTATATTTATTACCAAGATTTTCTTTATTCTATTAAATATACGCAAATTATCTCTTGAAATTGTACAATAAATGTATTAATTAGTATTACTCCTCGCAGAGTTTAATAACTTTCTTAACAAGATTTATTGTAATGTAACTTGTAACTGGCGACAGTCCATTGTTATTAGTATTTTATATTTGTTGAAAAATCTGAATGAATAATTGAAGTATTACTTATTCAAAATTGCAAACAATAAACATTTGTTTATGTGATTATTAACTACCTTTATCAAAAAAGAAAACGAATTGTTTAACTCAGCATTTCTGCACAATCCATGTTCTAATTGATAAATACATTCTTTCTATCCTAAATACGTCCCATTCATAATTTAACAATATATTGCCACTATTTACCACAATTCACTCAACAGTTAATAATATAACCATTTTACGAGTACTATGTCATTTTTAAAAGCCATCTCAATATCGTTCGATTATCTTCGTCAAAACATTTCGTCTCCGAATTTCCATCTTAAAACCTCGTCTTGTTAACCCGTCACACATCCTCGTTTCTCATCGTATTTTTCCACTTCCAAATCCAGCCCGTCTCCCCTTTTCCAAGCTCCTCGTCACACACCCGATTTTCATCAACAGCTTGTAAACCCTCAGAGCAACAATTTTGTTTCCAATTCACGTTTCCATTTCGCGTCCCGATTCATAGTTTTATCTCGAGCTCTATCGCACCTATTTATTGCCTTCTCCTCTTACTTGTACCTATCAGGCATCTCCATTATCCATCCCCATCTCGGTTCCCCAACTTCAACCCCCAAATCACACAACACTAACCCAACTACCTATGATCATCCCTACCACCCTCCTATCTTATCATTTCAGTATTCATCCCCATCAGCATACATCAGTACCCTCGTACTCCAATATATATCACCATCCACATAACTGATATATCATCCGCATTCCTATCAGCCATACCCCAATCCCACCACATATACCCTTCCCCATCCCATTTCCATAATCCATTCCCTTCCACATAGGAAATCCCATCCCCATTTTCATCACTCATACCCCATCACAATCTTCATGCTGTACCTAACTATCCTACACAGCTACACTAATAGCTAATACTACACAGCTATACCTAATCCTTAAACCATACTCTATTCTAAGTCTTCATCCCATCCCATAATTATAATAATTGCCCGCCATTCATCCCCATTCCCATGACATATTTCCTTCATAGTATCATGAACATCTCCCTCTTCATTCATCGTCACACCTCTTTCGCCCTTCGTCTGTACGCAGGTCCCGTCTCTTTTGCGCAGAACCCGCCCCCACCCCCCTCCGCAAAATGGGCCGCCGCGTTATGGCTCTCGGCTTATAGCGGCCGCCCCGGGTGCGGTCGCCACAGTATTTTTACGGAACGCTCCCAAATTTGCTTTCCTCACACGCGAGAAATAGATGTCTTTATCCCACTGCCCCTTATCCTGTTGCCCGCTATCCCGTCTCCGTTGCGATTCGGCCACCTATCACGAACACGGGTCGCATCCCCTTCTCTATGTTTACGTGTTACCGTCCCGCCCATACCGCTATTTGGTGCTTACAACAGTGCCCGTTCTTGCTTCTTTACGTGTCACCATTCCCATTACCACCACTCGCCCCCCCTCGCATTCCGCAACCCGCTCTACACTCACCATTTTCTCCACGCCACCGGCTCTCCGCTCTTTTCTACAGTCACGTTCCTACAGACGGCTCATTCCACTCCCCCAATCACTCTACCAGTCTCTTCGCGTACCCTATCAGTCTCCTCCTCATGTCCCAGACATTTCCCTTTCACACCTTTTGTTGCTTACCTCCCCACATGATTTTACGTTGTTCCTACACACAGCGGCCTTGTCTCCGGCCCGCTGCTCCCATCATCGCTCCCCCAGACTCGAAGACTTCCGCCCTCTGTTCCATTGTCGCCGATGCAAACGCCCCGCTTGCTGTGTCCTCGCTTGTAACGTCCTCGCCTCCACCGTCCCAGCTTGCAACGTCCTTGCTTTCACTGTAACCGCTTACGACGGATCCGTTTCCACCGCTCCCACGGTCCCCGCTCGCACGGTCCCCCCTCCCACGGTCCCCCCTCCCACCGTCCCCGCTCCCACGGTCCCCGCTCCCACGGCCCCCGCTCCCACGGTCCCCGCTCCCACGGTCCCCGCTCCCACGGTCCCCGCTCCCACGGTCCCCGCTCCCACGGTCCCCGCTCCCACGGTCCCCGCTCCCACGGTCCCCGCTCCCACGGTCCCCGCTCCCACGGTCCCCGCTCCCACGGTCCCCGCTCCCACGGTCCCCGCTCCCACGGTCCCCGCTTCCCCAGTCCCCGTTCCTACAGTCCTCGTTTTCACCATCTCGCATTCACCATCTCCGATCCCATCGACCCCTCTCGCGTACCCTCGAGATTCGAGGGAACCTTGCGCCAAGCACTGCAGGCAAACACACACTTAATGTCTTATATTTCTCAGTAAGCCATTTGCATAAATGCGAAGTGCGGAGCGCCACCGCTACCCTGTGGCGCGACCTTTTCCTCGGGGGGCGAGCGATGACTGTGGAGCACGGCAGTAAATTAGGCCGCGTATCGAGGTGCCGTACGGAGACCATCAGCGTGCTCTAGGATTCCACATGTGAAGCTTCGTAGATCTTCAAGGAGGATGACTTTCGTCACCGGTCAAGTAGCTCATTGGGCGATAATTACACAGAGTGGCTGGTTTGATCCGCCGTATTCCTAGCTTCTTGCAATCAATTTCAGTTGAATTCCCAAACTATGGGCGACAGTACGACAGACATCCTTCTACCTCCATCTCGTCCTCTCATCGATCCACTTGTCCTGGGGTGTCTTCCCGCTGGTGGGAAAACCCCGCTAGCCGACGTTTAGAGCGGCGCGGTATCTCGCCAGAGGAGAAGATCACAACCACCTGCCAAGGGAAACATACACTACACTAACGGGCCTTAGCAGTTGACGCGCCCGCAATCACTAATCACTCAGTCAATCCCATCGATCCTTAGAGCCGAATGATGCACTAATCCCTCATCCCACACGGCCCATTTCCAATAACAACAATCCCAGGCTGTGGAGATAAGGCCCAGGCTGAAAATAGACGGTAACGACGTAGCAAAAAGGGGAATTGAGACGTCGGCGACCATAACTTGTTCGGAGGCTACGTATTAACGTAGGTACCATTTCTCGTGATTCGATTCTAATTCATGGCATGCATTACAAATTCATGATGCAATAAAGCACTTAAAGCAATGGATGTGGCGCTTGACTACGAGGGAGGGTGAGGTAAGCTTGGAGGTGGCAGCGCGAAACTCAGCGATCACTTTGTGTACACACTTCGCGCGCAGAATTCTCTCAACATACGCGCATATAATACACATGGTGAAATCGAAACTGTCACTCATAAAGCATCAATTTTTCACTCGTAGTCGACAGCATTATATTTTGATTTGTCATTTTTTATAAAATGTCGTTTAAAACGTGTCACACGTAATAGACTTCCCCAACCCAAAAGAGACAAATCGATAGCAGTAAACCGACAAGAAATATTTTTCACCTCCCACGCATTCCCGTACGAGTCCAGATAACTCCGTTATTTGCACAATCATTCCCATTCGCCACACAAATCGATCAGTGAAAATAAACGCGCTAGAGAACGTGCTCGACAGCCATTTTATGCACGATGGGGCTTCAAGCCATTTTAGTTTCGGTTGGCTTTTGCCGACGGATACTTCAAACGCAAGCATTTCATTAAAATCCATGCAGATGGATTTTAGTCGTCGTGTTACGAAAGCGAGGCTGGGGGTTTGGGAGTGGCAGGTGCTCACAACCAACAGTTCGAACGACTGTGGCGCCGCGAAACATCGACAAAAAAACAACAACAAAAAAGCGAGAGAAAACTGGGAAGCCAAATCACCGGTCGAGGCCAAATGCTGCCCCATACAGGAGAAACAAATAGTCCGTGTATGCGCCGGTTTCATAGAGTACGTCAGGTGCGGGTATCCGCCGCGACAGGTACAATGCACGCGTGGCCTGGCGTGGGCGAGACAAAAGCCCGGCATCCTCCAGGACAAAACCGTCGCGTGTGAATCCGTGAGCGCCTGCACAGCGAACGCAAACAAATTCCGCCTGAGTGCGGATGCTTTGTTGAGACGAAACAGACAAACGTGTTTAGTGATTTGGACGGGCCCGGAGTATGGACGGAGGGCAAACGGATGGGGTCAGGGGGGAAGTGCGGTAGGGGGTTGGGGGAAAGCGGGAGGTTGAGCAAACAACTGCATGCGGCACGTGTTCTTCGACCAGCAAGACGGCAGAGTTCCCGGAAGTTAGAGAAGGCGTCAGCTATTTGTAGCGCAGTAAAGCCGGATACGTAATTCCAACGGTGGCGAGAAAAGCACTAAAGTTCAAGACTAATTCTGGTCCCTCCCGCTGCATGTCTCTCCCTCTCCCCCGCCATCCCGCCTGCCTTCCTCTGCTCTTTCACTCTCTTTCCTACTCCGACAATTCCTTCCCGCTGGGGTTATATAGACTGTCCCACAATTTGGAGACTCGACCTCGAAAGTAATCTCCATGGAAAATTGGGAGAAATAGTATTTAATTTCAGGAAATTGGAATTTTTATCGTGTGTGCCAAACCTCATCGAATTGTTTCATTACAGTTCATTAATGAATCCGTATGAAATCATTATTTGAAGAACCATATTAAAAAAACGCATTGAACTTTCACTTTTACGGCAAACTTCGTGAGAATTGGATTTTGTTTATAAATAACCAGAAGTTACCAAGAATCGAGGAGATGCAAGAAAATCTCTCTCTCTCAAACTAACACGCGAGTTTGTAAAGTGCACTTTGTATTCCATCTTTTATATAATAAATCACCCATTAAATCACACTAACTAATTTATTAGTTATTTTTTGTTATTTAATTTCCAAAAATGGATAAATTGCCTCCAATATGATAAAATGAATTCTCTGTCACTAAATGGAAAATCTATACATGTATAGACGTTCAGAAATGAACATGAAATACAAAATAATAGTTTACCCAGCACACGTTTACAACGAAAACGTACACTATAAACCAGTTCATCATTTACACAGTAGAAAAAAAAAAACAAATCCTTCTACACGGCTCACTTCACAACTGTCCAACAGCCTCACAATAATCGGTACTATCACTTAGGGAGTAGTTTCTTGCTCCCAGTACGATCTCTCACCCCCTCACTTACCCCAGCTGAGCCAATTCGTTTACCAACTCTGCCGAAAGTTTCAAGTACAGTTGACTCCTGTTACAGTGAACTTCTGGGGACTAACATTTTTGGTTCACTATATCCGCAGTTCACTATATCCGATGATGTCAAAATTAAATACAATTTCTCTATGACGATTGATTTTATTAACATAGAAATTCAGCAAAATACATTAACATCACTAACTAAAAAAATCAATATCTTTATTTTTCCTTAAAAAATCCACCAACATTGAAATTGAAGCACGAAATTGCGCGTCGCCGGGCGATACAACCGAACAAGTCCCAAAACCGACAGGACGTTGTGACTGTCTAATAAAGGTTAATGATTGGTGATTGCTTACGAAAGAAAATAGATACTTCAGCCTTATGGAAATCATTTTCACGAAAAATTCGCTGAGTAAAAATAAGCAGCATTAGTGGATGCTGAGACATTGTCACAGATACTATGGCAACATTTAGAAGGAACAGTTTCATTTCCACTCCAGATATTTTCCCATCAAAATGAATACGTGAAACCTTTTCAATCTATGACGACGAATCTCACGTTTCAAAATTACTGTTCTCATAACCTAGTTATATCCAAGATAAAGTAAAGTATTTGAAGACTTGAATAGAAGTTATTGTTATTAACACTGTGACGAGATGAAAGGTTCTCCTTTCCCACAATTGATACTCTCACACATGAAGTTGACACAACGGTTGTGTGATTTTTCTCTTTACCGAATGTAAAACATATTGCATCTATATCATATAACTTCTTCTTTTAGTTCCATACACTCATTATTGGGTAGGATGGTCTCCAGACACCCCTAACGTCTTCTTGTGAGACTTATCCTGAGCAAGTATACCTAGGGTAGTGGGCCATTGATTTCCCTAGAGGCGCTAGAGTGTCAATTTCGACGTTCGATTTGAATACTTGATAGCGCAGGTCAAGATACAGTATCTGCAATCTTATCCAGTAATTCAAATCGAAGCTCTGATTGGTGCCAGGATTTAAGGTAGAGGATTTAATTTTGCCAGGATCGGCCAAGTTCCTTTCCTGGGATCTGCTTTACATGCCGACAAGCGTCCGCAAGCATGCCGTCGATTTTTGGTACTTCAAAAAATCCCCCGACTTTGGCCGTGTTTGACCGCGTGAACTTGAGATCAGTAGTCGGGTATGATAACCACTACACCATCAAAGCTGGTATACCTTAAGACTAAAAAGTAAATGCAAATGACAAAAAAAACTTTGATTCTGCAAAGTCGTTTTACTCCTGCAATCTTCCACTAACTGATCTGTTCCTTTAGAGAGCAAAACAGCTCTTATTTGTGGGATTCCCCTGTTACAAATTCGCAATTATATAATGCGTTCATATATTATTTAGTGTACTAATTACATCTATATTCCGCATTCGTCCCTGTAATTAAAGGAAAATATTAACTACCAAACAGATGACTGATTGATAATTCCGCCAGAAATAACGGCATGGACAGACAAAAATAGTTATAGTAATTGATGATCAAACAAACGGTCTCTTTGAAAGAAGCGACACTTGAAAAACACGGTTTCGACACAGAGGTTATGTTAATATCAGGCGATCTGACAGAAATTTGCCGAAGCACACAAAGCGGAACACAAATAACATAGCTATGACCCTGGGGCACTCACGTACCTCTTCCCCCGCAAACCATATAGCAAATACGTTTTATAATATTATCACTACAAAGATATACCACATGCTTGGAAAATGACAAATTGAATTGATGCAAAACCCCGATTGATGGGTACTGTGCCAATTATAATCTTTGCACATAACCTAATTACTGGACACACACTTTTATTAAATAGGTTTATTTTAAAGTATTGCTTTTCTATCGTGTGAAAAGTAAGCAAAATTATTACTTGGTGTAATTAAAATGTTCTGTATTTTAACCTTACAGTTTATCTTAATTTCAACAGACAACGATAAAATTTATTTAATATTGCAGATTTTTTTCAATTTAATTTAATTTAAAGTATTATATGTTGGGGTAGTGAGATATTTCTCAAATTCTATGAGTATAGTTTTTTTAATTAAAGTACGAAGTATATATCGTAACAACAATATATTATTTAATAATAAAGAATCATTTAATTTTCTTTCCCAATTCTTTTTCATAGATTTCTAACACACAACTAAAATTACAAAAAGTAGGAAAACTGAAATAAACCTAGAAAAATGCAGTTCTCAATATAACTTAGTACTATATGACAAAGTAAAAAGGGATCATCTGTAACAATCCATCAATTTGTTGTCAATTAATATTATTCACTTCCTGAAACAATGACTGCACGTTTAGCCGCGTACAAAAGTTATTAGTAAAAAAGGAATTTCCAATATCCCTTTTACTATTTGTTTTTACTCTGAAATTGTGTCTAGTTTTTACTGTGTATTTTTTTCAAACGGGAGTAGTAGGGTCTCAACAATGCATTATATTTTTGGATTATGCCACTGATGCACCCAAAAAGCGACATGAAAGATACCAGAAAATAAGGGTGAACTTCTGCTTCAGTTTATTCCTCTTTCCTTTTAACCATTTATTTAATTTATTTATTTATTTATTTATTTATTTATTTATTTATTTATTTATTTATTTATTTATTTATTTATTTATTTATTTATTTATTTATTTATTTATTTATTTATTTATTTA
>BLKR01006648.1:0-53158 GCA_011170035.1 Teleogryllus occipitalis | reverse complement strand
GAGATGATTTCGTTTTGCTTAATAACATGTGGGACTGAAAAGAAATGCATATAAAAACTGAGTAATTTTGATGAATATAAAAATTTTATATTTATTATATTTTTCTATCCATTTTCATTATCTTGCTAGCGGTATCAACAATGCTAAATCGCGAAATGTGTATCCCATACGAATTGGCGGCCATTGTTGTAACGCCGCACTGAGGCGTTAATGACGGAAGCCTTTCGTTCGCGTTAATATAAACTAATAATTTTATTTGCGGTTAAAATACACATCGGGTATTGTTGGTACATTAATGTAGAACGTGAATACACTGTATTCAATGGCAGAAAGCTGTTTTCGTTCAAAAATTTAAATTAAAAATATATTCATTTCTAACGTTTCGTTTGCTAAAAAAAATTTAAAATGTTAGTTGCAGTGTACAAGAGAAGTTGCCATATTATAATATTACAATGAAGCCATTTTTAAAATTTTCAAGATAATAGCTCAAGATTTTTTTAATTAAATTCTCGTTTTGAATAGCGCGAAGGACGTTTAAGAAAATGGTATAGGTCTCATTGTCGTTGAAATCACTGATTTTTCGAAAGTTGCAAAAAAATTTAAACTACAACATTGAGATAAGAGATTTTTGCCACAAAGTCTGTTGTACAAAATTAGCTCTTTTAAAACATTTTTGCGTAATTTTAGCTTGAAATTTACGAAAATATTTGTTCTCAAAAACCACGCCAAGTTTTTTCTTTAACTTTTCCCCATATATGTAATAAGGGACGGTAAGAAAAATGGCACTGATCCCATTTTCGGATATTGCTCGTTTATTTCGAAAATTGTAATATTTCAATATTACGTAGCTGTCTTCAATAACGTGAGAAAGTATGTGCTGTTGTAGCACTAGTTTTTAAATCTAATACCAATGTACTGTAAAATAAAATGAAAGAAAATTATAGAATTGTATTAAAAGTTAAATCAAGTTCATTGAAAATAATAATCTTAGACACCGTGGTTTATATAAAATTGTTCTTTTTCCTCTTTCACGAGGATTGGATATGAAGAAAGCTCGGGCAACGCTGGCTTTGTTGCTAGTATTTGATAACAGCTACATCTTCACAAAAGGTAAACTTATTCACAAATATCTGCACAAATGCTTCCGAAACGCAAGCAACTAATGTTTGATAAGAGCTCAAAACATTCTTTATCTCAAGAAGCAATTTAATAACAGCGAGTAACGTATAGCAATGCCGTTCACACGCTAGATAACAAACACATTAGTCATTCCATATGATAATGCTTGTCTAGGGCTCACCAGGAGCCCATCTTCGATTTTGATTAAATTTTGTACGAATCCCACATGTCTCATAGGAACTTTTACTTTCTCCGCGGAGTAATACACGTAATATAACCAAATTTATGTAATGTTATGTTATGTTGCAGTAAATCGATTTCGAGATTTCAACGGAAATACATGTTTTGGGGTTCCCTGATGCCGAAGGTTTTTTTAACTGTCCATGTGTAAGCAACAGTAGCGTTTTCGAAGTTTATTCGTAGAATTTTTTCCAAAATGGAACATTCCCCAGTCGACATAGCCAGACTCGAAGCTGTGCGATTTTGAAAAACATTCTTTAAATTTTGGGGTACATTTGTGCAAGTATCTGGGTCATTTTCAAAGTTTTATAACAAATGGTTCCATATTTTCTTTAAATTTTATATTACAATAGTGTGAAATACACTTATAAAGATGGAATAGGTCCGACTTTTACTGTTAACTCTGAAGTTTCGAAAATTACAAGAGTGAATTTTTTCCGGAGTCTTTCTACAATACAATATAGAAGAAAGCAAATTTTTTCTTCTTAAAATAAAACTTGTTCTCCACAATGAAGTGTCCTCCACAGTTATTTTATGAACGTTATTTATATTTTTTAAATTTTAGTTTTCGAACAATTTTTAGTAAAATAGCATAATAAAAAAATATTAAAAACAAGTTTTTCTCAAAAATTGCTGCAAAATTTTTCTTTAAACTTATAGTGGGGTTAGTGCTAAATGCGCTGTATCAGATGAAATAAACGTCATTTCGCTGTATACTTTGTGTGTTTAAAAAAATTATCACTCTCTCACGTCGTACATTACCAACGATTAGTGTACATTACTGCATGCGAGTGAGTACAAGGGCTTTAAATGATGTCATGAGTTACTTGAGAACTCAAAAGTTTCCTGTGAACATTAATTGCAAGTTCCAATGATATCTAAGCTCTGTTATAAGATATTTTTCTGCGGAAACTTCGCCGGTTTTCGCGCAGCATTACATAAATTTCTCTCTGCCGCAGTAGAGGTAGTACAAAAGAGTACACACACGTGTTTTTACTTTCTCTAACACGCAGTAATATACACATTATAGAGAAAGTTATGTAATGCTGCGCGTAAAAAGCGACGGATTTTCGGCAGAAAAAAAACTTATTCTAATTGGAAGAAGACAACCAATTTGCATTTGGCAATACGGAGATAGCACCTATCAAGAATTCAATGAAAAGTTGACCCGCTCGACTAGGACATCTCAACTCCACGGACATAAAACTGATGCTCAAGAGCTAAGATGTCATCGAACTGAAATTCGATTGATTGATTGATTTTTTCGTGTTTCCGGGCGCGTCAACTATTTTGGTCATTAGTCCCGTTAGAGTAGTGCGTGTTTTTTTCTCGGGAGATGGAGGTGATCTTCCCCCGCTGGATGGCGAGATCCGGCGCCGACCTACCGTCGGCTAGTGGGGTTTTCCGCTTACCACCGCCCCAGCCGGGACAAGCTCTAACTCCCGACCGGTCTCCCGGAATATGTGGTAGTGTAGTGCATGTTAGTGTGTGTATGTGTGTGTGTGTGTGTGTGTGTGTGCGTAAGGAGAGGATGGACAAGGAAGAGGAAGGACAGATCGCGCGCGGTCCGTAGCCCGTTTGGTAGGGTACTGCTCCGGCATTCGCCTGGTGTTGATCGGAGAAACCACGGACAACTACCGATCAGAGCAGCCGGCCGCTAGAATTCTCCTCCAGACAGCGACGGAATTCGACCTAACTGTCGAAGAGCTAGTGTCGAAAAACCTGCCGCCATCAGGACTGGAACCTAGGACCTCCCGGTCAGAGGCGCTGCAGTGACATCAGTTGATGCACTGAGCTACCGCTCCCGGTCTGAAATTCGACAACTCGTTTGTCCCAAGTAAGTGTGAAACATGTCTCGCAGGAAAAATCACAAGAATACCGTTCACAAAACGCGAAGAGTTTTCGACTAGACCCCTGGAGCTGATTCATTCAGACATTTGTGGGCCTATGAGGACATATTCACGTGGTGGTAAACGATATTTCATCACGTTCGTAGATTACAGTAATTGATTTAGTTCATTCGCAAAACAGCAAAAGCATGTTGAGAAATTGATTGAATTTAAAAATTTTGCCGAAATCAAACAGGTTACAAAATTAAAGCGATTTTGTCTTATAATGGGAAGGAATATGTGAATAAGAGAATGGAAACACTTCCTAAGGACGCAGGAGTCCAGCAACAGCTTACAACGCCACACAGGACTCAACAGAATGAAATCGCTGAACGGAAATCCGGACCCTTATCGACGCTGCTAGATGCATGCTGGTGAAGTTCGGAATGCCTTCATCTTTCTGGGCGGACGCTCTTGCGCCCGTAAACTACATTCGTAACAGGTGCATTACGAAGAGCTTACCGGGCTGGACTCTATATGCAAAATGGAACGGAAAACGACCAAATATCTCAAAACTACGCGTGTTTAGAACACACACACACACACACACGCACACGCACACGCACACATATATATATATATATATATATATATATATATATATATATATATATATAATAATAATATTATATATATATATATATATATATATATATATATATTAATAATATATATACATATATATTATATAATATATATATATATATAATATATATACATATATTATATAATATATATATATATATATATATATATATATATATATATATATATATCGTTGGATACAATAAGGAATATCAATACAGGAATATCGTATCTGGGTACCATATGAACGAGCAATTCTTATTTCACGCGATGCAAGATTCATGGACTAGCTTGCTTGTAAATCGTCCGAAAAAGATTTCTTTCGTGGAGAAAAAGCTTAAAACAAAATAAACCAGGAACTCAAAATAAATTCATCGAATGTAGTTGAAATAGACCCAAATCCTCCAAATCCAGAATTTTTAAACGGCAGTGACATTGGATTTATACCTCTTGAACGTGAAGACACAAATTCATCTGAACCTCTCGAAGATAATGAAGACGTTGCTGTACGTAAACGATCATGCGGATGACCCAGAAAGGTAAAAATTGGGAAAAGAGGACGGCCACTCAAATGGAGAAATTCACAAGTAAAGATCAGATTGAAATTAATTTTGTCGAAGATCATATAGAACGTGAGTCTCCCATATTATCAATTGTGAACATATCTTCAATCAGTTAAGAAAATAAAAATGACGTTATTAAAGAAAATGATTCATTACAAAGTAATAACGTCGTTTTCAATGCTACAGAAATAAATATGTATAATGCTATAAATAGTCCCGACAAATCCGAGTGGATTGATGCAATATACTTGGAGATCAAGTGTCTGATTGCCAATGACACGTGGGAATTAGTCAAGCGACCGAGCAGTTGACATCGACTGCAGAACTGTGCTCCGTAAAGGACCCAGAATCGACTTTATTGATATCATCTGGGCTGTCCGGGTGACGCCGCGTCGAAGGCTGGGGTGTCGACGTTTCGACCGACATATCGCGGTCCTCTTCAGGGCTGTACTGAGTGAGTACTGAGTACAGCCCTGAAGAGGACCGCGATATGTCGGCCGAAACATCGGCACCCCAGCCTTCGACGCGGCGTCACCCGGACAGCCCAGATCATGACTCTGGCCGCGGAAGCCTACGATATCGACTTTATTGATACATTCTCGCCGATCGCCAGAATTGAATCATTCAGATTCCTCATGGCATTATCTGTCAAACTTCATCTGAAAATTTCACAACGCGACATCACCACCGCTTATTTGAATGGTGGTACCGACACGTTACTCTTCACGGAAAAACCGACATTTTTTTATGAGTCATTCAAAAGAATTATTGAGACTGGAGACCTTTGTTTAATCCAAAAGGCCCAAAATATGCTCCAACTCTTAAAATCCGCTGACAAGATCTGTAAATTGAAGAAAGCCATTTATGGTCCTCGTCAAGTGGGTCAACAACGGCACATGAAGTTGAAGATCATTCTAGAAGATATTGGTCTTCGAGCTACAACTTCATTCGTAGTTATTAGAGAATCTCACACGTATCTATTTATCTATATTGATGGCATGTTAATCACAACGAAAAATAATGCAAGGATTAATCAGATCGAAAGAGAACTTGCTTCTCATTTTGACGTCAAGGACCTCGTACGAGCTTGTTTATGTGGGGATTTGTAGGGATTTTGTTGGGGATTGAAATAGAGCCAGCTGATAAGATAACACTTTGTCAGAGTGGATACATTAAAGACATCTTGGAAAGATACACCATGGAAGATTGTAAGCCCGTGAAAACTCATATCCCTACTGGAATGAAACTTCAAGCCGACACCACTTCAGAAAGAGAGAAAGATCAACGACCACGTGAGCTCATTGGTTCTCTTATGTATGTAGGATGAGGAACACGTCCGGACATAGCTTACGCTGTTAACATGCTAAGTCAGTACAATAATTGTCACAAGGAAAGTCGCTGGCAGGCAACCAAACGTGCAATTCGGTACCTGCAAGGGACAATTGATACACAATTAGTTTATATTGAAGATGACATAGGAATACACGGTTATGTCGGGGATTATGTCGACTGGGCCAATTGCCCAAATGATAGAAAATCATATTCGGGATAAGTCTTGATGTCAGGAGCAACTATTTCATAGTGTTCACGCAAACAAAGAACTGTCGCACTGTCTTCAACGGAAGCATAATATATTAGCAATACCAAAGCTGCTAAAGAGGCAATTCACACCCTTACTTACCCTTACAGGCCTGAGAACTGGGAATCAATCATTCTAACAAAATTATTATTTACAATGACAATCAATAAGCTGGAAAATTGGTATATAATCCACTGTATCACGCACGATCGAAACACATCAACGTGAGATATCTTTTCATTCAAGCAGTACAAGAACATAAATTGAAAATTGAATATTTGAGTACTAAAAAATTATTGCCGATGTATTGACTACGCCTCAACCCAATAGTAAACATGAAAATTGCGTTATCAGATGTGGGTTACGTGACTGATTATTAAATAGCCTTGAAATTAATGGATGGTGTTAGTAGTATGTACAATTTCCATACTATTGTAATTGCAGACGGCTTTGTGTATTGGGCATATCTTTATATGTGACAGTCATTTGTGAAGCAAACTTGTGACGTATTGTGTCTGTATTACAAAAATACACCTTATTAGAAGAGTCATTCGTGCGTCTTTATCCATAAATAGCTAGTTATTGTAACAAACACGGCACTTTTCACCACAGCATTACATACATTTCTACACACTACATATGTACTCACTATGCGACCCAGGCTATTCACACTTCGCGACTAGGTGGGCTACACATGTCCTCTCACTAAATATCTAAATTCGAGAAACAAAATAAGTTCATTTCGAAAAGTCGAAATAAGTTTAACGTATCGAAAACGTTCTCAATTTAAAATACTTAAACTTTACAGACAAAAACACAACAAATGATTGTATACTATTTACTTAAAAAAACTTACCTGAGATTTATAGAAATGCGTTGATCTACATAATCACCCCATCTCCAACACCCTTGATTCACCACTGTAACAATTATAGAACATAAAACCACTATGAACACAAGACATCGTCACACAAATGATATTTTAGTGCCAGGCTGGTTCACTTCACAGATACATTTATCTTTTTTAGGTATCTTATCATGTTCTTTGAGAGATTTTCGCACCTGCGGGGGAGGTAAGAACGAAGGTCGCTGAATGCTACACCAAGGGATTCTCGTCTAAATTGATGATAAGCTGATGTCAAAACGCAAAAACAAATGCTTGACCTTGTGCCCCAAAACATAATTACATAACTAATTATCGGATTCTCGAAATGCAAACATCTCTAAGGGGTGGTCAAGAGTACGTCACGCAAAAGAGGAAGAGATGGTCTGTAGCAGCGTTACGCTGCGTTACATAGGGGTAGAGGGTGTTAGTTTAGTGTTAGGTAACGTTGATATTTTTTAACATTTATCGAAATAATGCATTTAATTCAGCCTTATGGTGTTTACAATATTAATAATTTAATTTTACAAAATATTAACATTTTCCCACAACTGTATGAAAATTATAATTCTTGAAAAAAAGTACGCAATTTTATTTTGAAATAAGGGATTTGCTGCGTTAACTCACGACGCAACGCGTCTCCTAACCCCTTCTTGGGTGTTGGACGCTATTGGAGTAATCCTCCGTTACTTTCTACGTATATTCTGAAGTAATCCCCCGTTACTGTATATATTTCTGTCCGTCACGTCTCGTCGCAGTCAAGAGGACCGCCAGGTAGCATCTCCGCGTACGCGCCTCCCACCACGCGCTCCTGAGTCACTACCCAGCGGCCAGAATTGGGATGGAATAAGGATAGGGGTAGGGTTTAGGACACTTCACAGGGGTTGGTCTAGCCCTTGTGAAGCAGCCAAACTCGTTTTGTTGGAACAAATTTCACATGAGATTCGACGGGAATCGAACCCGGATATCTTTGGTGAAAGTCAAGCGACTTTGCTTTGCGCCGCGAGATGAACCTATTTTCCTGATCCGGGAATAGCAATATATTAATATGGGAGCATTAATAAGGTTTAACACGTTCTTGACTACGTCAAAAAGCATGAAGTACTTTTTTTCACGGTTAACAAAACAGTTGTTTTGGCAACCTCCTTTTTACTTTTTCGCCTTACTTTGTAAGAAGAGCAAGTATATCAATCGTGCGCCGGAAAAAAGGGAATTTTTGACCGAAAAACTTTATTGCCGGGCCCTGGTAAACGAATCTTCTTCCTACATTTAGTAAATTACTTCCTCTAACATCACGCGCAATCAGAATCCGCTTTATGGCCCTTTATACAGAAAAACCGATTGACGGCAAAACGTGTGTTGTACCGTTGTGTGATCAACTACTTTAGTGGATACGAAGGTTGCTAGGAAAGTTTCTGGAAATGATATGAAAAATCATTAATGAAATTTTGCAAATGATTGATTTTTTCGTGTTTCCGGGCACGTCAACGGCTTTGCTCATTAGTCCCGTTAGTGTAGTGTATGTTTTCCCCTTTTTTTCGCGGGAGATGGCGGTGATCTTCCCCTGCTGAATGGCGAGATCCGGCACCGACCTACCGTCGGCTAGTGGGGTTTCCCTCTAACCAAGACTCTCCCACCAGCGGGGCACTGCGGGGCACAGCGGGACGTCCCCACCCGGGACGCATATAAGCAAACTGCACATGTATTCGGCACCGGGCTATGTTATTATAGTACTACAGAAAAGTAGTAGAGGAGGAAAATAGATGGTTTCCTGCTACATCCTGGTTGTCCAGCTACATTGTCCGGACATAGCTTACGCTGTTAACATGCTAAGTCAGTACAATAATTGTCACAAGGAAAGTCGCTGGCAGGCAACCAAACGTGCAATTCGGTACCTGCAAGGGACAATTGATACACAATTAGTTTATATTGAAGATGACATAGGAATACACGGTTATGTCGGGGATTATGTCGACTGGGCCAATTGCCCAAATGATAGAAAATCATATTCGGGATAAGTCTTGATGTCAGGAGCAACTATTTCATAGTGTTCACGCAAACAAAGAACTGTCGCACTGTCTTCAACGGAAGCATAATATATTAGCAATACCAAAGCTGCTAAAGAGGCAATTCACACCCTTACTTACCCTTACAGGCCTGAGAACTGGGAATCAATCATTCTAACAAAATTATTATTTACAATGACAATCAATAAGCTGGAAAATTGGTATATAATCCACTGTATCACGCACGATCGAAACACATCAACGTGAGATATCTTTTCATTCAAGCAGTACAAGAACATAAATTGAAAATTGAATATTTGAGTACTAAAAAATTATTGCCGATGTATTGACTACGCCTCAACCCAATAGTAAACATGAAAATTGCGTTATCAGATGTGGGTTACGTGACTGATTATTAAATAGCCTTGAAATTAATGGATGGTGTTAGTAGTATGTACAATTTCCATACTATTGTAATTGCAGACGGCTTTGTGTATTGGGCATATCTTTATATGTGACAGTCATTTGTGAAGCAAACTTGTGACGTATTGTGTCTGTATTACAAAAATACACCTTATTAGAAGAGTCATTCGTGCGTCTTTATCCATAAATAGCTAGTTATTGTAACAAACACGGCACTTTTCACCACAGCATTACATACATTTCTACACACTACATATGTACTCACTATGCGACCCAGGCTATTCACACTTCGCGACTAGGTGGGCTACACATGTCCTCTCACTAAATATCTAAATTCGAGAAACAAAATAAGTTCATTTCGAAAAGTCGAAATAAGTTTAACGTATCGAAAACGTTCTCAATTTAAAATACTTAAACTTTACAGACAAAAACACAACAAATGATTGTATACTATTTACTTAAAAAAACTTACCTGAGATTTATAGAAATGCGTTGATCTACATAATCACCCCATCTCCAACACCCTTGATTCACCACTGTAACAATTATAGAACATAAAACCACTATGAACACAAGACATCGTCACACAAATGATATTTTAGTGCCAGGCTGGTTCACTTCACAGATACATTTATCTTTTTTAGGTATCTTATCATGTTCTTTGAGAGATTTTCGCACCTGCGGGGGAGGTAAGAACGAAGGTCGCTGAATGCTACACCAAGGGATTCTCGTCTAAATTGATGATAAGCTGATGTCAAAACGCAAAAACAAATGCTTGACCTTGTGCCCCAAAACATAATTACATAACTAATTATCGGATTCTCGAAATGCAAACATCTCTAAGGGGTGGTCAAGAGTACGTCACGCAAAAGAGGAAGAGATGGTCTGTAGCAGCGTTACGCTGCGTTACATAGGGGTAGAGGGTGTTAGTTTAGTGTTAGGTAACGTTGATATTTTTTAACATTTATCGAAATAATGCATTTAATTCAGCCTTATGGTGTTTACAATATTAATAATTTAATTTTACAAAATATTAACATTTTCCCACAACTGTATGAAAATTATAATTCTTGAAAAAAAGTACGCAATTTTATTTTGAAATAAGGGATTTGCTGCGTTAACTCACGACGCAACGCGTCTCCTAACCCCTTCTTGGGTGTTGGACGCTATTGGAGTAATCCTCCGTTACTTTCTACGTATATTCTGAAGTAATCCCCCGTTACTGTATATATTTCTGTCCGTCACGTCTCGTCGCAGTCAAGAGGACCGCCAGGTAGCATCTCCGCGTACGCGCCTCCCACCACGCGCTCCTGAGTCACTACCCAGCGGCCAGAATTGGGATGGAATAAGGATAGGGGTAGGGTTTAGGACACTTCACAGGGGTTGGTCTAGCCCTTGTGAAGCAGCCAAACTCGTTTTGTTGGAACAAATTTCACATGAGATTCGACGGGAATCGAACCCGGATATCTTTGGTGAAAGTCAAGCGACTTTGCTTTGCGCCGCGAGATGAACCTATTTTCCTGATCCGGGAATAGCAATATATTAATATGGGAGCATTAATAAGGTTTAACACGTTCTTGACTACGTCAAAAAGCATGAAGTACTTTTTTTCACGGTTAACAAAACAGTTGTTTTGGCAACCTCCTTTTTACTTTTTCGCCTTACTTTGTAAGAAGAGCAAGTATATCAATCGTGCGCCGGAAAAAAGGGAATTTTTGACCGAAAAACTTTATTGCCGGGCCCTGGTAAACGAATCTTCTTCCTACATTTAGTAAATTACTTCCTCTAACATCACGCGCAATCAGAATCCGCTTTATGGCCCTTTATACAGAAAAACCGATTGACGGCAAAACGTGTGTTGTACCGTTGTGTGATCAACTACTTTAGTGGATACGAAGGTTGCTAGGAAAGTTTCTGGAAATGATATGAAAAATCATTAATGAAATTTTGCAAATGATTGATTTTTTCGTGTTTCCGGGCACGTCAACGGCTTTGCTCATTAGTCCCGTTAGTGTAGTGTATGTTTTCCCCTTTTTTTCGCGGGAGATGGCGGTGATCTTCCCCTGCTGAATGGCGAGATCCGGCACCGACCTACCGTCGGCTAGTGGGGTTTCCCTCTAACCAAGACTCTCCCACCAGCGGGGCACTGCGGGGCACAGCGGGACGTCCCCACCCGGGACGCATATAAGCAAACTGCACATGTATTCGGCACCGGGCTATGTTATTATAGTACTACAGAAAAGTAGTAGAGGAGGAAAATAGATGGTTTCCTGCTACATCCTGGTTGTCCAGCTACATTGTAAAAATAAAACAACACTGCAGACACAAGAAGAAAAAATGCTTTTATTAAGGTGCGTAGGGTTGTCAGGTTGTTTATATTGTTTTTAAATTTGTTTACAGACGTTTTGATACAGCTTCAAAACAAAGCTTTGCCGCACATAGTATTAGTGAAGACGTGAACATTAATTTCGAGTTAAAATAGTTGTAGTAAAACAGAAGTCATTCCTCCAAGGAACCATGAAAGGACAATTCATTAAAAATTTTGGCTATTTGTGATTGTTGTCACTGTTTACCTCGTCCGTAGAGAAATTCAATTTAGATTTTCTGACACTTGTTTTGGCAGTTTACGCCCACAGCATTCTCGGAATCAAACCGCACGTGCGTACATGTTTTAGGCCCACTGTATTCGTAGAAATTTCTCCCAAGTTGTGACGCGATATCAGGCGTTTCAGATTGCCAACATCCGGAGTAACAACCAACTCTTGGAGCTAATCAAAGAATGAAACAGCGAGTTCGACGGACCATTTACATATTCTCAAACATAATTGGTGCTTTTTTTCAGTCCAGTGCAAGAAAATTGAGTTCACGAAAATTTACCTTTCTTCCGCCCAGCAAATTAAACCCTTTAAGAAATATATAATTGACTCATAAAAATATTAATAAACAAATTTTCCTTAAAAAATTCTACTTTAGCAATTGTGCAATACTTATAAAAAATTAAGTAGAAAATCATAAGTAAATACCCAAAATTAGTAGGAATCAATAAAAATGAAAAAATGGTTAACTGTTAAATTTAGGTACCTATTCATTAAACAATTAACATTTTAGTAAAACACCTACAATGGCTTCTTATAACGTATAATTAATAACGTAAGAATGCCCTATGAATTAACGTATGAATTAAATTTACTGTAGTACTATTAATTTTAATGCTAAAAATTATACATTATCCTACATTAATATTATTTTATTTTATTATTTTGAGACATAAGAAATTGTCATCTGTCTTAATGCACATGTCACAATTACTGATGAAAAGGAAATGGGTTCCCATTTAATGAAAAAATTATTAAAGTTAGGAAATATATTGGTTTCATAATAACGTTATTTAAATACGTACAATTTAGAAAATTTATCATGATTGATTGTCTCAATAGACTTTATTGATAATGATCAGTAAAACCGAAAAGGTTGACACATTCAATTGTGAGCATTATAACTTTTTTTGGTTTATCTCTTTGAGTTGACAGAAATTTTCGTTTTAACTAAAATCGTTATTTAATTATTAAATAACTTATTTTTATTTTCAGAAAGGATTGTGTGTGATACCATAATGTAAGAACACTTGAAACATTGCGGTTCCTGCTCGTTAATAAGCCGAGAAGGGAAGCATTCCTTCAATATTTTGAAATGGAAAAGAGTACTGCAGATTCATGCAAATACTTCCAGACCCTTCTTGATTTGAATGAGATATTTGTGAAGAAGGTTATATCAGTGGTCGTACAAATCCAACAGAAAGATGTATACTTGCATGATCGTAACTACGGCCACGGTCAGGCCAATGTGAAGACTCATAGTTTGTCATTGTGTTTAATTTCAGACACTAAAACTATTATAAAAATGTCCCCAATAAATGTGTTCAAATTCATATAGATGCTAATTAAAAAAATTGAGTTTTTGGCAAATACTATTGATGAATAAGAAAATCAACTACTCTTATTATTACAACTTACTTATCCTCCAGAAATAATAAAAATTACCTTCAATAAGATCACAATATACTATCAGACTACAAAAACGTGAAGTTGAGTAGATATTTGAATAAAATTTTCAAATTGCAACGTAAGTTATTTTTAATTCAATTTTTCTCAAAATTGGAAATCATACTGAGAAAACTTTCAATTTCGATCAACACCTTCGGCCTCCTTTGTTTTTGCTACATTTTTGTTCCCCTATAACTAAACATTTTTTTAATGGTCCATTACAAATATTGAGACACGAACAGAATAAAAATTCTTGATTCATCTACGTGACAATGAAAGATTGTGTAAAATAAAACTGAATAACAAAATATGAATAACAGAGAAACGGAATAAAACATACATCTATAAATAGTAATAAAATGAAAAATATATGTACAGTTTACAAAGTACAAGTAAGCTTTGTTACTTTTTAGCCCAGTTTAGAAAGTGACAAAACAGCACTTAAAACGAACCTACAACACTTCCGTAATAAGAGAATATAAACGTATTTCCCGGTTTCCCGCTCGGCGCCCGCTAGGCAACGAGGGAAGCCCGGAGCCAAATACATGTGCAGTTTGCTTATATGCAGCTGGGACAAGCTCTAAGCACCCGACCGATCTCCCGGAATATATGGTAGTGTAGTGCATGTTAGTGTAAGTGTGTGTGCAAGGGAAGAGGATAGGACAAGGAAGAGGAAGGACAGATCGCGCGGTCCGTGGCCCGTTTAGTAGGGTACTGCTCCGGCATTCGCCTGGTGTTGATCGGATAAACCACGGAAAACTACCGATCAGAGCAGCCGGTCGCTAGAATTCTCCTCCAGACAGCGACTGAATTCGACCTATCTGAAAAGCTAGTGTCGAAAATCCTGCCGCCGCACAGTGGTGCATTTTGGTGATTTCTTGGCCAAAACCTCTGAGAACTATAGTATGTTTTCTACGACGACCAAAATTATTTTGGATTATATTTATAATGTAATGGAGCTGGTAACATAATACCAGAATAATGCACTGCTTAAATCTGTGAAATATAAATATATTTTTTCTAAATAAACTTGGTTAAATATTATCAATTCACAAAATTGGCTTTAGAAAACCGTAGGGATTACTTATATATTAATTGATAACATTTGGCATAAAGAAGCAAGGTATTAATGCCATCTGCCAGAGAAAATTCATTTACAGTGTCCGAAGAACCGGAAATGAAGATCACATTTTTTACTAGGGTACATTTCTCCCTACGGTGATATTGGGCTCAGGCAAATGAGACAAAGCATATTTGTTCAAGAATTTTAAATTTCTTTTGGGAAGATCCCTCAAGCTGGAAATGAAAGGAACAGAAGATCTCCACATGCGATTAAATATCTCCTGGATTGGGTGCAGTCTTGAACATGTTCGCGAGAATTCTTCTCCATACCGTCTTATATCTTTGTGAGTAGAGTCTAGGAATGTAATATTTGAAAACATTTCCAAAACCATGAATATTTGGAAACACATTTCTTGGCAGTTTATAGTGCATACTACAATAAAAAGTAATGCTGATGACGTACCCACTGGACATTGCCAATAAAATTGTTGTAAATCTCGTAATTAAACCCTCATCTATCCCCGTTATTTCTGAGGAATCTTTAGACTTCTCAAAAAAGCGCCTTGTTGAATTAATATCGTTGCTATTAACATCGTTTTTGGAAAGCTCTACCTCCAGACCCATTTTTTATTTGAATTGCATTTGAATGTGTTTCTTGTCCATATTGAAACTGTAGTTCCAGTATTATTTCATTAAAAACAATATATTAATTTTGTAACAATAACAATGGAATTTAAATAATTGTTGGTATGTAACTTAGTACGACGAGTTAAGTAAACAAATATTACTTTCCGATCAATTGAATTTTTGATTTAATTTTTAAAAATGTAAAAAGTGTTACGATGAGTTTTTTTGATATCGCGTACGTATTTGACCCTTATCGAGCGCACAGCCTTCCTTATGACGAGTTTTGATGACACATTATGTAAATATTACTTTATGTACAATTTTTGATGAAATAAAATGTGCGTCATCCAGTCCACAAGATGTAATATGTACGTAAATATTATGTTCATGTAATATTAGTGAATAGTCATAATCTATTACAAGAATTAAAAATACATTTTTTTGTGGATAATATTGTGTAAATTTGTTATTTCAGTAAAAAGAATCAAAATTTTCCCCTAGAAACAACGTTGTAAAAGCAGTTCCCGTTCTCAGGACGGATCTCGACGAGTTATATTCGGCGGTCACGCGTGCTCGACGAAAAGTTAATTCTTTGTATTTACTAATGGGGCAAGTTGGGGCATGATTTTATAACTGGATTCGAAAGAGGATAGATTCATCTAGTAAATGAAATTAGAAACATCGCGGAATTGGTAACTTTCAGCCTCTGTGAATTTACGAGTAATTAAAATTATTGTATGAATTTCATGCATTTTAATATTTCATCCCACGTCGGTATTATGCATTAATGCATTATAAAACAAACATGAAAATACTCTACAAACCTTCAGGAAGAGAATCCATACTGCCAGTTTTCCCTGCACTACTTTGCATGCCCACCACTTACAAATAAAGACGGTCTCTCTTATGTTACTCTCGCACTGCAGGTCTACCGCACGCCGCGAAGGGTAAGTTCGGGTGACTACTGGTGCCAGGGGAATTGACCCAGAGGCACGAAGTGGGCAGAAACAGATGCCCCCAAGTATACAGTGTGCCGTAGTATGTGGAAAAGTTCGGTAAACGCGATTTCGATATCATTTTTGAGGTTTTGGCCAGGATTTCGGGAAAATGCACCACCGTGCGCCGTCAGGACTCGAACCTAGGATCTCCCGGTCAGAGGCGCTGCAGTGACATCAGTTGATGCACTGAGCTACCGCTCCCGGTTGACTTAATTGTTTTTCGCAATATTAGCCTTTAGCATTGAACATAGTTGTATCCGGCCAAACCAGTTTGTGAAGCACTTCTTCCACTCTATAACACTTGGAAACCAATGTCCGGAATGTTTCGACTGCTGCTACAGGCAATGAAAATCGCTCACCACATATTTTATTCTTCACTGTTGGAAACAAAAAAGGTTGAAACCAAATTTGAACGATCTCTGTTGAATTTCTTGAACATTTCTTTGCACCAGTTGACATGATGCTGTTTTTATGCTTGTCAGATTGTGTGGAATCCAAAGACTACATAGCTTCCGTACGTTCAAATGTTCATGCAAAAGTGTGTGTGTTGCTTTCATGTCAATTCCCAAGGATGCTTGAATATCTCGGTATGTCACATTCCGTTCTCCATTAAGCGGGTCTCGCGCAGCATCATTAGTTGCAATAGCAGAGGTTGTGGAAAGACCCTCACGAAATTTGTCATTGAAAGTGATGCGTCCACGCTGAAATACTGCAAACCAATTTTAAACACTACTCTTCAATGCGCTGTTGTCACACATTACTACGCACATGGCACCACCTACATCACATAAATTAAATCTGAAAACTTTAACAACTCCTAACAGGTTATGACATTTCTTGATATCATGTTCATAACTTTCGCCACAGCCGGACCTTATCGCATGAGCCACTTTGTGCGAGTCAAATGAGCGACAACGCTGAACGCTGGCTGTAAGAAAGTAAAAAAATGTCTGTTCGTGTCATAAGAAAGTAGCAGACAGAATGTTGGACCAGTAGTAAGACAAAGAGAAAGCAAAATCTAAGATTATTCGTATGGGTATTCCAAAATCCGAGTGGAATACGCATCACCACTTAATCCACATTAATTTCTGCATTTTTACTGCCCAGCTTGCGCAAAAATCTTCCTCGCAGCACTTGTGACCCCGTAATTTTGTTACCTTAATATCGGTCAACTGCAAATCATTCATTTTCAATATAATGCAGAATTGTTTACTTGAAATGGAAAACTGCATTGAACTGTTTTTCCTTCGTTTACTATTAATTTGTTATTACGGAACCAATTTGAAACACCTGATGTGCTATTTATTTCCGTTTCTGTATTGCAAAGGATATACGTATGATCCGCAAAGAGAACTCCTTCCGTTTCGAATACTCGAGGGCATATCGTTTACGTATAATAGGAAGAGAAAAGGAACTAAAATCGAATGAATCTTTGCACTTTTTAAAAAAAATTCTCATAAGTGACGCGCATAATGGGCGGGGGGGGGGGGGGGGATCTCAAGATGCTTCAGCACTCCCCCGGTCCCGATGCCTGTAATAGTCAAAATAATAGCTTTTACTAATTTTCTATTGAAACTATCTCCATTGTATTTAGGCCCTGTATTGGGAAATAGATGAAAGCGTTAAATGCGAGGACACGAAAAAAAAGTGATTTTTCATAATGTACTCCGGTACATGTCTTCTCCGGAACTTGCTTATATTATATATAAGTTCATGTATGTTTTATTCCTTTTTGTCCCTAAAATATTTATGTATAAAGGGCGTTAAGTAGATGTTTTTGCCCCAAGAGCGAGGGGTTGGAAATCGCCTGAGGGGCAAAAACATCTAGTAACGCCCGTGGTGCCCACAACATTTTATGGTTTACTAGTTCGTTGCTGAATTAAACGAGAATTCGAAACAATTTATAACTTTTTCGCGGCTTAAGTGAAAAGATGGACTGAAATAGTCATTTGTTAATATGACGTCAGATAAACATAACAGAACATCTAATCACTATTGCATAATCGTTATTGGACCGATTTGTTCGTACACAATGAAAGAATATTGTGAAGTTCCTGCGGGAATTGTCGCAAAAGCTAATAAAACTACGGACAGTGGTTTCCAGTAAAATATCGAAAAATATATGAAAATGTTTATGGTGTATTTGTGAGTTATATAACTAAATTGCGCTGAAGAAACTGTACTTTTAGGTTATTCGCTTCTATTGCCAAACGTTATTTAGAATCTGTCATAACACCAAAACACAATATTTGGATGTTAGCCGATGTGCCTTGTACAGCATATTTCTACGAGCAGTACTGCTGCTCAAGCAGCACGTACTATGCCTCTAAAAAAGGTGGTACGTAACAGTGAAATGTGAGTGACTGGTGGCAATTCTATATTCACGGGAACATTCCATAATTGCAATTTTCATAGCAATTAAGCAAAATAAGGTTTATTTACTTATTTGACTTATAACAGCTATTTTACTTATTTGAGCATTATGCTATTGATTTATTATATTTGATTGCATCGTAAATTTAATAAATAAAATTCATAAAAATGTATGTGTTCTGTTGGTATTAGAGCGGGCCATAAAGTATTCAAAAGGCTTGAGGGCATAAAGAATCAGAAAGGTCCGCAAAGGGTATTGACAATATCGTTACGTGTTTTGCTTGAGGTCCATAAACACACAGCAATGAAATAGTAAACCATAAAATATTTCATGGAACTACGTAGTAGTCAAGACAAAAAGTGGGCGTGTCCCTGAGAGGAATATACAAAGAGAAAAATATTATTTTTTAGAAATTTGCGAAGTTCGAGATATTGTTTGCAAATCATGGCTGCACTGTTAGTTTACGGCACGCGTGTTTCGTTTGTTTATTCTAAATAAAACGCCTATTGTGAATAAGAATAGAATTACATAATTGCATTCTTGTAGCTGTATTGTTGCAAGTAGTTTTATAAAAGTAATTATATTGAATAGAATAGAAGTAAAGTATTGTTGTGTAAATAAAACTATTGTAGTGATGAAATAATTGGGGGGTCTATTGAAAGAAATACCAAAGTTATCCTCCATCGCAATTGCTAAACGTGCAAGGAAGAGTGAAAAATAAAATTATCTAAAACAAAAACAGAAGAATCAGGAAGCTAAAAAGCATGGAGTTATTCATAGGTTTCCCAGAATATGGAACAGGAATGCACTGAGTAATTGAGTACACGCAACATTTATCACCCAAAATTTTAAGTTTATCTGACAAAATCTGAAAAAATAGAATATTCTGGATTGTATAGAATTAAGAGAAATGATAAAATGTATGCTTAATCTAGATGTATGAATGTAAGAATAATTGTATATATCAAACTTTGTATTATATAATAATTGTATGTAACAAATTGTATATTAATATTGTATGTGTTAATGAAAGTATTCTTATAAGCAATGTAATAATGTATGCATTATTAGAAAAAACTAACCTTAATGTATTAATTCATTATTCTGTAATATGGTTATCTTCCTATTATACAACAAAATGTCCTTGTTATGTTAAAATTTGTATTAGTCAGTAGTTTGTTAAATTTAATTTCATGACATGGTCTAAAATGGTACCTTGTACTATCAAAGAATCTAAATAAATTATTATTATTAGTATTATTATTAAGTCAATTTACTCAAATTCTTGTTTTTTTAACTTTAGTAACATTTACCTCCGGGAAAAATAGTAGTACATCCTTAATTTTACAGCACTATCTACAATGTTTGTGGAGTCATAATCACCAACAAAACTACCGAAAAGGTGAACCATTTAATTGTAAAAACAATTATAACTGAAATGTGTAATTTTTTTCATAATTTAATAAAAATTCCTGTTCAAAAACCTATGACTATATTACAGATGTTTGAGGTCATTTACTTTAACGAAGGTAAAGCCTCTAAATAAAATAGTTTCGGAGATACGTGTACCTAAAAATCTTAGAATTAACACAGGCATGTCCTTTTCCATGTATTTATACATGTATCTGCTAGGGGGAAACCCATACATGTATTTAATTCCAGCCCGGCAATAAATTATGATTTTCAATTTCTATTGAACTGTTTTAATATAAGTGAATATTAATATAAACTGTTGAGCATAGCCAATTTGAAATTATTATTCTGGAAAGTTTTTATCTTTGGTTGTTTATTAATGCCCGACTTCCATGTTCTTGGGCCGAAGTCCCATCCAGTAAGGACTACAACTTAACATTTATTGTTAAAAAAAATCAAAATGGTTGATCTTCCGAATCTATAAAAAATATTGCCAGCCTTTCTTTTTCAACAATACAAATTCATCATTTATCAATTCGTGATATTTAGAAATTTTTACTTTACTAACTACTACTGGCATGCCATCAAATTTAACGTCTTTTATTATATATTAAAGGCATTTTCTAAAATGTGTCCAATATGTTCTGTGCAAAGAATGATTACATTGTCATGCGAGAGGTTTGCCGTGGCACTTACGGTTTCTGAAGAGGATGTGCTCGCAGACCGCCCAGTCGATGTGAAGAATCTTCCCCCGAAGAATCTCGACGGCCACCAATAATCTTATGGTCTTCTTTGTTGATGTTGAAATTGTTTCAAAATTTTGGTGGGCTGGTTAGTGATTCCGGGCGCGTCAACAGCTTAGGTCATTAGTCCCGTAAGTGCTGTACGTGTTTACTCCTCGGGATGTGGTGATCTTTCCCCGCTGGATGGCGAGATCCGTCCTACCGTCGGCTAACGGGGATTCCCCCTAAACCAGGACTCTCCCACCAGCGGGGAACCGCCCCAGCCGGGACACGCTCTAAGCTCCCGACCAGTCTCCCGGAATGCGTGGTAGTGTAGTACATATTAGTGCGCGTGTGTGTGTGTAAGGGCAGAGGATAGGACAAGGAAGAGGAAGGAAATATCTCGCGCGATCCGTGGCCCGTTTGTTAGGGAACAGCTCCGGCATTCGCCTGGTGGTAATCAGAGAAACCACGGAAAACTACCGATCAGTACAGCCGGTCGCTAGAATTCTCCTGCAGAAAGCGACCCAATTCGACCTAGCTGAAAAGCTAGTGTCGAAAATCCTGCCGCCGTTAGGACTCGAACCTCCCACTGAGTTGATGCACTGAGCTCCCGGTGCGTATCAAAGTTAATATCCCTAAATCTACAATTAAATATGAACCACTTACAAAGAAGAAAAGAGTAAACAAAAACAAAACAACAGCAACAACAACTCCCGCATGCCCCTACTAGATACTGCTTCAGATCACAACTAAAAGCTCTGTCTGCTTGAATTAATACTACGAGCAGATAGCCTTCCTTGTGCTCGCGACCACGACCAGATTGCCTTTCATGAGCTCAAAACCGCGATCAAAAACCTGCCAAAATTACGGCTCCGGTGAAAAATGTCAGTTTCGCCTGTCTTCTAACTTTCTGTAATTAATTTTGTCATTTGCTACAACACCGGCAGTTACACATCTTGACTCGACGCCGACGCCTATATTAAAATCTGTCACTATTGGTTGTCCATCTTTCCTATGCCTCGCCATGATGCTTCCAAAATTTATATTTTACAACTGTCCACGTCCCAACACGTGAGATTATTTTGTACTAGGGCGCCTTTGCCTCGCGGGACACTCAGACAGGCCCTCAGGGCCGGAGAATGGATCTATGCTTCACCAGTGTCAATTCTAATTAAAAAACATTAACTCGTGTTTAAGGAATTACTGAGAAATTTTAGGCTTTTTGTTGAGATGCATTTTTAATATTTAATGAAATTTCACTGTTTAAGCTTAATATGCCATATGGATTGATTTTTTTTTAAAGGAATGTGGAATATATACGGACTTTCATTCAAATATGAACCAAAACCCACAATATGGAAAATAAAAACAGCGTTTTTCAACTCAACATATCGTGAAACAAGGATAAGCTAATATCGATAATTTGCATTATTTAGAAAATATGTATTTACACAAATCCGTTCCCTGGTAATAATTTTTTGTACCCGACTGACTTGCAGACTTAAGTTTGCTCACACAGGTCGACCAATTGTCCCGTACAGTAAGTTATTCTGAAAACATTCTGACAATTGGGTGAGAGTTCTGGGATGGAAGTAATCAATAATTCAGTCATTCAATGACTTAACAGAATTTATTAAAATATGTAAATGATTTTTTCAATTGAGTTGTCACCTTTTCCCAATAAAACATGTTCATTTGCAAAACGTTTTTGCCAAGTTAATAGAAAAATGACTTCATATCGTAACTAGTATAACTTGAATCTTTGAAACATCAGAGATATCTCTGAATAATTTTGCATGCATTTGAACAAAATAAACTTATTAAATTAGACATGTCTTTCTGAACGTTTGCAGTGTTGATTTTCTAATTCTTAACCAAAATTTGTCTTCATAACGAATTTTATATTCTGATGTCTTTATGTCCGTACCGCTCCAATGATTTTCAGTGCTGAAAGAAGAATCTCGTATGTTCTCTGGGGATCTATTCTTGACGTCACTCGTAATTAAATTTTACGTTGCCGTCCTACTCAAAGATTACTTTCTAAATTACGTACTCTAATACAGTGAAACCTCTAAGCCGTCCACGTAATTAATGCCTTAAAAAATTTTCTTTTAAGGGATGGTGTTAAAGGGAACAGCGCACTTTTAATCTGTACTCACCACCACCACTGCTGCTGCTGCTGCTGCTGCTGTAGAGATCGTAACACTGTTCTGGTTTCAAATGAACTTTATTCTCCGTAGTGCACATCAACTATATTTATAGTTGATTTGCCTTTGCGACTAGTTTATATTACACTGGAGCTATCCTTTTCTCATCAATTCTCACCAAAAATGCTTATTTCCATGTGAATTAAGAATTCAACTTGTATACGGGTTAGAATAGGGAATCCAGAATTTAAGAAAACGTGCACAGAATACTGTCTTTAACTGTTTTTGATGTTAAATTACTAGGATTTCAAAAAGAATTCTAGTGAAGAATTATCCTGTAGGTAATGCGATATTTACGAACGTGGTCCCCTGATTACAGTAGTCCCGGGGTAATATTTTGCTTCTTGGATATTATCAGTCAACTTCGTAGCGCGATAGTTTCTCATTTCCTAAAGGTCTCCCTTTCAGAGTTATGGTGAAATCTCCTGCGCCCGATCGCTATTGCTTATCTAAGACATCGGAAACGGCGTGGGTAACAGTAGGTACACGAATTCTCGGGTTTATTATTTCAGTGCGAGGTTTTCTAGCCATCTTAACCCTTAAAACCCATCTCGATCAGGTTTTTCGTCCAGTTTCCCTGATCCATTGAGCAAATGCTGAGATGGCCCCTTGTGTTGCTTCTGGACATAAATGTAACTTCATTTTCTGTGCACGTCTTCTAGGATTCAGTGGAAAATACAATTATTAAATTGATCGTTTCCATGTTGTCGCGGCGGGAAGTATTATTCCGAAGGACAACATGGATAAGAGCCCAAAATTTATTGCTTATTTATCCTTGAAAATAGATTTACTACATGGGAGTTTCTTGTTCTTTTTTTTCTTTCTTTTTTCAAAATTCAAGTAGTATATGACAGTGTAGGGATCACAGAATTTTGAAAATGCACACAATTCACTTTTCCCCATAGCACGTCATACGCAGTTTTTACTATTTTTTGACGTAAAATGAATAAAAATAAAATAAATAAATGGCCGCGTGAATTACTTTAGTATTCCCCTCTTATTCATTCGCTGTTTACAGCGAGAAGTGACTTTTGGAATGGATATTTCAGTTCCTTTTGTAGAAGGCCCCAGCTATTGAATTATGGCGAAATATGACAAGTAATAACTGCTTTTTTTTTAAATGTATTTCTCCCTGTTCGGCATTTCTGCCTTTCAGGGATGTTAACTTTTTACAACATAATGATTTGTCATTCCTTCTCACGCTAATTGTCCTGATTGTTACAGGCTGTTTTCAGTGTATAATTATGAAAATAGAGTATACTGATGGGGAATTTATACTCGTAATCGTCTTTAAATAAAATATTTGTGATTTAATATGTTATATTAATAGATGTTGGGAACTAATGCCGTTGAGTATTTATGGAGGTCTGAATTTATCCTTCGGAAATCGTGAGCATATTCTGTTTGGTTTTGGGTAGTTTTTGCCAAGTTTGAAGTGATAACTGCTGCACGGGCTATTAGCGTCAGAAACAGCTTACAATAGTAATTCACGCGACCACTCGCGGTTCAGTTTTTGACCGATGCTGTCATCATGAATAACGCTATTATCAATACTGTGAATGTTTATGCAAATAACAGTGGAGAAAGGTTAACTAGGATAATTTCTAAAGGATCTCGCTTTCTCCCTTATGAAACGAATGAATGAAAAGGACGATCGAGCGAAAAACTGCTGACAGCAATAAGAACACGCGGGAGACTTCTGCTGGGAATCCGAGATGTTAGTTAGATAATGTTTTATTTTACGTGGCGAGACTCGGGCCATGAGCCTTCCGTCTGACCACGCATACTTCGCTACGCTCCTTTCCCCATCTAGTGGAGAAAGGAGGTATTATCCTGGGCGACGAAACAGGCGGATCTCAATTTTGCTCAGATGCTTCATTTAGGCTTGAGGATCTTTTAAATCCAGTAAATCTACTACATGGGACAGCCGGCTTTACTTCCCCTCCGAAGGCAGGCGTACGAAGGATGTTATGGCCCTTAGAAATCCACGGCTTCGATCGGGTTTGAACCCGCAAACTTGGGTAGAACAGTCCGGTACGCTGACCATTATACCACCGAATCCGACAGGGACAGATCGGCCGGTGGTGTGCAACATGGGATTATCTCGGCGGACTTCAACGAAACAAGAGCTTTCGACAATATTGGGTAGATTGTTCCCAGTTGGTGTGCAGATTAAGAAACTGGTATGATCTGTTGTTCACACAGAATCACGTTCAGAATACAGGCTCCGAATATTTAAACAATTCTATCAAACTGCTGTATTTAATAATCGTAATGCAATGTATATGAAGGGTACAAAACTTTTACACCACAAGACTTATCAAAAACAAAAACCTGCTCGCATACATTTGAGTATATTTAAAAACATACATGTAATTTTGTGTAGCATTTCACAGAATTTGCAATATATCAACATTCTTATAAATTTAATAGTATTTTGTAACTAGTCAGCATTTTAGATACCATTATTCGTCTATATTTGAAATAGATTATTTGTTTCGTAAAATATAAGTTTTTTTTAAGTATTACAATTTTTAACCACGAGACCATTCGCGTTCCAATTTTGAGCGCGACCATTGAAGGGTTAAAGGGAATGCGATGTTACATTACGATAAAAATTCATGGACGTTATTCGGGAAGTCGGTCGTCTTTAAAGGGGGTGGTGTTATGGAATAATTATTCTGTTCCAAAGAAAAGTGGTCTACAAACGGGGTAGTCTTATCGATAAGTTTCACAGTATTATGTCCATTTCTGCCTCTATGCCATGCACGTCCTGAAATTCACGTATAAATATCCACGTTTTATTCTCACTTATGTACAAAATGGCTACATTCTGTGTTGGTAAATACGCAATGTCCCGACCTACTTTCACTTCCGGTTTCAATATCAATAATGGGTGCGCTCTAAACTTATGGCAAAATATTACTGGAGATTTCCGGTATATCTCGCTAAAGTAAGGAAATTCATTAAATATATCAAATGTTAACATTATAAACATTAACAGTAAGTCAATGAATGAAAATAGATTTTATATTGAGGGTCTTAGGGCCGTATTCATAGTCGTGACTTATAATAAGGAAAACCTTAATGAGTTCCCTATAACGTTTTCCAATTCATAGTAGCAACTTATCCATCAACATAAGAAAATACTTATAGCTATAAGGAAGGTCCAGCCTTCACTTATAGCTATAAATGAACCCTCTCTTGATGCGTTGAAAATTGTCGTAATTTGAAAGAAATGGAAATGGACGACTATTTCAAAGATTATAAGGATTTTTACAGTGGCATCTTTCTTTGTTGCAACAAGTGATATTTACGTCACATGCCAAACCCGTTGAAAATGCACAGCGATCAAGAATTTAAGAAAAAAATATTGTTTTACTAAACCTTTTTTTTGTACACTTTTTGGTAACATTGGTGGCTAAAACCACCTCTAATAGATATTTACTGATTTCACCACCATTTAAGCCTTTGTTTAAGATACTGGCACTATTTAAGAAACTGTAGGTTAGGTTACCTCACGGACGCAAGCATATGATATTTTACGGCCAGTTTGATGGAGCGCTTCTGGCAAGATTCAAGTGGTTGTGAAACAGCCAATACACTGTTGCCTCACGAGGCACTGCTAGCATCGTACTGCTAGTATCGTCTATGAATACCAAATGTGTGAAAGTTTTTCCTTATCAAAATTAACTTCTTATAGCGTAAGTATTTTCTTATCCTATAAGTGACGACTATGAATATGACCCTAAGTCTTATTGAAGCTAACGCTTACGGAATTTTTGCGAGACACTACTACATTGAATAATCACTACGTTGGTTCAGTTCAAGTGTGCTTTAACTTATTAATTTAATAGTTTTTTGTGTATGTGTGGAAATTACTTCAGTTTCCCAACACCAACAATGGCCAATGGGCGTTCTTAAGTCTACAAAGGAAAATAATTCAGGAAAGGTCATCAAGAAAATAAAACAACGTACAAAATTTAACTGATACAAAATAACGTTTAATTTACTTAACTGCAATACATTATACTGCATATTTCTTTAATAACAATAATAATAAATGTGTCTTCATTAGTGGTGGCATACGTTGTTCACAAAGTTAAAAACATTTGGCTAAAATTTGCAAACAAAATGCACAATGGATGATCTGGATGTTGAGACATCTAAAACCCTTATACATACATCATCGCTACTTTAAATTAGTATACAATCTTACACTGACACCAACAACTCAGTGCCATCTTAGAAAACGGCATCCTTTTAGGACATTGAATACGGACTCCAGTAACTTTAAGCTCTTTGGGCTAAAATACCAGTATCAATAGTTCTAACAAACATTTTGACAAATTATACAAAATATACACCACACAACTTCCTATCCTAAAATACAATAAAAAGTATGAAGTTTGTCTTGATACTCTTATTTCTAATATATGTATACATAATGCAAGTAGGTAAAAACACCAATAGTGGCCAATACATTGAAAAACGTTATTAATGTTAGCAATGAAGTGATTTATCATGGGCTTGTAATTTTTTAGATTTGAAACTATTTCAAACATACACGGGTGGCTATTACAGTATCAGCCCACGTCCAATTAGTTTACAAGTGGCCAGTACTGAAAAAAATTGTTTGAAATTGAAACAAGTTGAATATTGTATTTAAATTGAAAGTTGAAGTGTACTAAAAAAAGAGGCTCTTTTAGGCACGTGATCTATTCAGAAAGAGGGAAGCTAATCGCCCATTGAGTCACTGCTAATTTAGTACCACGGCCACAGAATTTTAAGAAAACTTAGTGACCTTAACTATGCCTTCTATGGGTGTCTTTAACTCACGTTCTTGTCATTCAATTATAACTTGCACAAGTGGGTTGATCTTTCTGAAAATAACTTTCCTCAGAAATGCGAAAGTACTAATATAACACCTAAATTACTGTTTACATTGCATAAATACAATTTAATATACACATTTATTATCACAGCAACATACAGAAATGTATTTTCAGTCAAAATTGAAGATATAAAACATAAAATATTTAGGATCTATTGGTTACGTTTTGCCTGCTTACATATTTAGGGAAGCTTCACTCAAAGCAGGCTGGGTAAATGTAAAGAGAAATGCGGAGCACTTATGTTTGAGGACGGAAGACAATAAAACTGGTAAAAATAAGATTTTTGTGTATTAAATTAGCATTGTTAATAATCTAATAACTATGATGTATCTTCATTTCAATAGGTGGTGGATCCTCAAGAATGAGAACCGTCCCTCCACTGCATGCGAAAATTAACGAACTGATTAGTAGTGCTGCAGTGGGATTTCAAAATCCGTATGACGCAGATCTATAAGTCTAAATGTCTAAAAGTGAAAGGTTTCTCTGATGTGTTTTCCAACGAGTAACAATTACACAGCATAACAAAGAATAACAATGTTGATGTGCACCTTAAAGCGAACAAATAATTAAGAGTATATAACTTCTAGAATTATAAGTATCTTGCTGTTAAATATACTTTTTCAAATAAGCATTCAAAAGGTTGAGAATTGTAGTAGTATGCATCCTGGAGCATACTTCCAGTGACTCAGCACTGTATAAGTTGAAATAGTTTCTGCAGTTTGAAACTTAGTATTTATTTGGGCAAAGTTGACATTTTCAAGCAATGAGACTGGAGCAATGAGAATGTGTGGAGAGGAGCAGCAACAACGGCTAAAGGAGAACGAGGAGGAGGATGACGTGCGTTTTGAAATGCTTTGGAACGTATCCACCAAAACAATTTAAGCATAGATCTCCAAACGCAGCACTGAAAAGAGAAAAGCTTCGGACACAGAAGCGCACGTTGACGCCTCACTCGTATATAAAAAAGCACAAGGCCGTGAAGGAAACCATTCCGTACAATCTGTAACAGAAGCGGTCTATCCCAGCGAGAAAGTACCCTGGATATTGTCGGACCCCTTAGGCAAACCCGCGAAGACAACAAATTTCGTCGACATCGTCGATGTCGAAGAAGCGGAAGGCATCGTAAGCATTTAATTTTTTTAATTAAAAAAATATTCATTTTCTTTTTCTACACATCTTCCTTTTCTTTTTAATAGTGTGAACGAACAGATGAGAATGGAGATGTTAGAGCGGGGAATGATGGGTGCGGATGTGGCATCCATCGATTTGACATCGATGTTCGATGATGAGGATGATGCGTTCGACGCATATCGTTTAGCATTGGTGACAACGCAATTCGCCACTGGCGAATCATCTTCATCATCATCATGGGCAACAATATGCGTGAGTGAAGCTACGGCGCCGCGCCTCGTTGCCGATCCTTCATGCCCAGTCTTTATATATTCTCCACCCAAAGAGACGTAAGTAGAATGAATTACATAATTTGACGAATTTTTTGACACTTTTTAGCGACATCTGGACTGCAATTGCTCAAAGAGCGGAAGGGTCAAAAATATCTAAGCATTGGGAGGATTTCCCAAAAGGGATAGCGTATGAAATAACTAGTGCTAAAAGATTTTCGTCAGAAAGATTTAACACTGACAATTACGCCGTCATATTAAATGACAAATTCAGCACATTTTTACCAACGAGGTATATTATCAATTCTTTTCTTATTCACAATCCTTATGATAATTGTAATTATAAATATATTAATAATTTATTTTGATTCATAGATTTACTTCCTTTATTGATGAAATGAGCCTAGATCGCTTTATGCAATCAAGGCCTCATTTAATATATTTTGGCATCAATCCTGGAAACAAGGCCTATGTATTATTATATCCCTACGATCAGCTTAAATTGAAAAGCGTCTGAAAGACGATTATGGATTATGGAAGAAAATTTGAAATTTGAATGTATTTTTATTAAATTATTGTATTTTTTTAAATTCAAAATAAATGTCTTGTTTACCTTCAAATGACTCTCTCGTTTTCTCATTCACCCTACGTCACCGCCAGGCAGGGCCTCCACCCCTCTCCTCTTCCTCCTCCCCTCTCTTTAAAGAATTAGAAGTACTCTCCTTATGTAGTCATCACTATTCAATGAAATCAATTATATATATTGCAAACAGAATCATAATCGGCCTCACCCTTGTGGACTGTTTTCGTGATCGCCGCTTTTATCTATTTAATGTTTTGAAGTGGAACAAAAAGAAAAATGGACCCCCGTGAAATCATTCAGTCAGTGTCCGTCAACATGGCAACACGTGAAGCGAAAACCACTGCCGCGAGGCTCGCCTACGAAGACGTCCTCGACAACAGCGGGTGGAAGGGTGAGGTGGCAAAGTTGTGGTTCAACATCGCGAAGGCCGCAGACGATCTCTCCGCCATCGCCTGGAACGCCAAGAACGATGCATGGAAAATTCCTAAGCTGTGGGACATTTCAGACTCCGCACAGTGTGTAATTTTGGCCATCTACGGGGCCGAAAGTCAACCTTTCTATTTTTTCCAAAACGTGTAACTTGTGCTATATATCTGTAGAAGGATGTTCAGACCACATGGTATCGGTATTGGTATCACTAGAAATTCGCGGAGGTACGGGAAATGATTGTCTAAACATGTTTCAACTTGCCCGCGACGACGCCGCTGTCATTCATTCATATCAGTGCTGTGTGTTCGCTTGTCCTTTGCGCGTCTCTGATGATGTTCAAAGTCTCAAGTTCTTAAACAGTGCAATCTAAATAGTTTTTTCTTTTCAGTGGTGGCGTTTTTGTTTAAAATCCAGCTTCGAAGAGCTTGAAAAAGCGTCTTGAAAGGTATGTACTTTTTATGCAACAGAAAAAATATTTCGAAAAGTTTATCAAGGGTTTTAGTTTAGAGTACCACCGAGTACTACTTTGGGACCAAATTGGTATTAAAGCATGTAGTTTTGTGAAGTCTATCAATGAAAAAAAATTTGCGAATGTTTGCGAATCTATTAATTATTTCATTCTTTACAGAATGTCGCATTCGTTTTCCCGGAGGGCGCTCTTCGAAATATGGGTGACAAAACCTAAAGACTCCAAGACAGATGCTTTATTTGCACATATTTTGCATGAAATGAAAACTGCATCATATTCTGATAGTGATTTACAGTGTGTAAAAGTTAAAGTAAAAAATTTTTGTCAAACACTTAGTATTAGATGGGAAAAAATAGGGAGGCAAAAAGAACGTTTTCTTCGTTACAACGCTTCTTGGCTCGATGGGGAAATAGTATTTGAAAATGTTTCCAACAATGCATCAGTGTCAGTAACTTCTCTTACTGCAATTGGTCGGCCAGAAAAGAGTTTTATTGATTGTGCTCCTAGAACTAAGAGGCGCAAAGTTAAACACCTCCTGAATTCCACCAGCGAAGAACTGAGTATTGCCACAGGCATTCAATTAATGAAAGAAGGAAAAAGAGATTCAGCAGCAATAGTCAAAGAATTATCCTCTGCCTCACCAAACAGGGGAACTGTTATTAAGAAGGCTCGAAGATCCTTACTCCAGAAATCAGAGCTTACACCAGAACAAGCGCTGGCGTTAATGGTAGATGTCTCTATGTCTAGTCGCCAGTACAAAATACTGCGTCAGCAAGCAGAAATATTTAATTGTAAATTTTATCCACCATATTATAAAGTGAAACAATGTAAAATGCTATGTTATCCACAAGGTGCTGTGATTACAGAAATCTCAGCAGAAATACCTGTGCAGTCACTAATTAACCACACAATCCATCGATTATGTCAAACCGAAGAGGTCTGCAAGAAATTGCGTTTGACAAAAAAATGCAATTTTGACATAATCATGAAATGGGGTTGCGATGGTATGGAGCAAAATCAATATAAGCAGAAGTTTTCTCAGCAACATTTCAGTGATGAAAGTTTTTTTAGTATTTCTGTTGTTCCTTTGGAAATGCACTGCGTTTCGACCAATTCAAAAGACATTATTTGGAAAAACCCGGTTCCATCTTCCACTAAGTATTGCAGGCCATTGAAATTTGTATTTGCAAAAGAGTCAGCAAGTTTAATTACTACAGAAGTGAACAAAATTAATTATCAAATTAATAACCTTAGTCCCACAATATTTGTTCTTGACAATGTAGAAATTTCTGTAACTACTACTTTGGTATTTTGCATGGTCGACGGTAAAGTTTGTAATGCCGTATCGTGTTGTTCCTCTACCCAGACATGTTATTTATGTGGGGCAAAACCCACTGAAATGAATAATTTAAATGTCCTATTAAAAAAAGAAGTGAAAAAAGAATTCCTTGCTTTTGGCATATCACCCCTTCATTCATGGATCAGGCTGTTCGAATGTATTCTGCACATCTCGTACAGGTTAGAAATTAAGACCTGGCAGGCAAGGGGATTTGAAAATAAAAGATTTCTGAGAAGAAGAAATATATTCAGGAGAAATTCAGAAGTGAGTTAGGCATTTTAGTGGATATGCCTAAACAGCAAAGTGGAAATACAAACGATGGGAATTCTGCGCGCAGATTTTTTAGAAACCCTGAGAAGGCTGCAGAAATAACTGGAGTTAATCTGGAATTAATTAAGGGTTTAGGAATTATCCTGGAATGTATAAATTCTGGTCAAAGAATTAATGTAGATAAATTTGAAAAATTCACTAAATATATTTACAATCTCTATCTGGAAAACTACAGCTGGTATCCAATGCCTATAACCTTACACAAAATTTTGTTTCACGGGAGAGACATTATTGGTACATGTATATTGCCTATTGGACAATATTCAGAAGAAGCCCAAGAGGCCAAAAATAAACATAATAGGCAGTACAGAGAATTCTTCACTAGGAAGACCTCCAGAATTGACACCAATACAGACCTGCTGAACAGATTGCTCATTACGTCTGATCCATTTATAGCTAGTTTACGAGTTCCTTCAAAACCCAAAAAGAAAAATATCAACGCAAAAGTGTTTGATTTGCTAGAAATGGATCCATTAACAGCAGACGCAGATGATGAAGCAGATTCTTCTGATGCCTTCAGTGATTCTGAATAAATAAATAATTTTCTTGTTTAGAGTTCGTATTTCAGCAAATGTATTTTGTTTTTGTTATATTTTTTGTTCATAGAGTTTAATGTGTTCTTTCATTGTTCTTAAGGGTAAAATTGCAATATTGTGTCTCAGTTCTGTAAATAAAGCATATTTCTTTAATGTTTGTTCAGCAAAATTAATGTACAATTCTATTTTATTTTAACTTACTTAAAATATTTAAAATGTTGCTACAATGACTCGCATTGTATAAAATTTGTAAAATTTTAACTTTTTGGTTAATTTAGTAAATTATAACATGATTTAATTCAATTCAGGGCTTTAATTTTTGCTTTTATACTTTCGGCCCCGTAGATGACCAAAATTACACACTGTGCTCCGTGTGGAACGTCGCCTACACCGCAAAGCGGCTTCGTCAAGAGCAAACCTATCATTTCAACGATGAAAAAGAAAAGACAATATATGACCTGACCGTTTTCATGCATACTGAAGTTCTTGAGGTCATTGATCAACTCATTGCCCGCCTGCAAGATTAAAAAATCGACACAAATTTCAAGCCGTGCCAGGAAAAGCAACTGCGGAAACGCATGACCTTTATCTGGAAAGATGTTCAGGCTCTCCCGTCTCCAAACGTCACACCTCACGAAGATGAAGGGAAGCGAGTCCCACAACCGAGACGAAGAAGAGGAAGAGGGAATGGAAAAACGAAAGAAGAGAGTTCATCGCCAGCACGAACATTCATGTGTAAAAATTGATTTGTTTCACTGTGTGTGTATCTAACAAACAAAGAGTCGATGTTTTCTTGTGAACAATTATCAACCTGTAGTCTCATATGTATCAAAAGGGTCTCCCACACCTGTGCACTCACACCCAGCAGTAATGTCAGGGGTTGCAACTGAGCAACCTCGCTCAGAACATGGTATGCCATTACGTCCATTGTTACAAAGAAGAGGTAAAACCAACCAGTTCGATAAAAAAAAATTGAAATTTCTATTTGACAATCCCAAATTTACAATTTTTTCTTTTAAGGGAGAGAGTGTCGTATGAGGCGCTTCTCGCTCCTACAACGATGTAATGTAACGCTACTTAATGAATGTAATCAATGTAATTACTATAATGTTTAAGAACACTTACTTATGGAAATTTACCATTTATGTAATTGGAATACTTTAGTTCTTAAGTACACCGATTGTAAACGCAAACATGCACTACACTTTATATTATAATATGGTTATAATATGAAAATGAAGGAGATGCTAAGGAATATTCTGAATTGCGGATGGATATACAAAGGCTCTCTGTAAACATTAAATGCAAAGAGGTTCTGTCTTAGAATCCACCAACGCAGACATGTTCGACGTGACCCGAGGTCAACGTCGAATTCGTTATTTGGCCCAGACGTCTGGCTTCTTCTAAGGAACCAGTCAGAATCTGCACGTGTTCCGCCGACGGGTCAGCTTAACACTATCAGACCGGATGGAGTGGCTAGTATCAATAGCCCACACACGCAGGCGCCCCCAAGGCGTAGACATGCGCTCAGCAAAGATGATCTCATTTCGACAATTACGAATGAGTTAAATATAACACCATAAAATGCTAAATAAGGTCTTCCATATCCAACGGAGTTTCCCCCACCACTCCAGGACGCTCCCTCCACCATCATCCCTTCTCTCAACATCTAATTATGTTAATAAGCTCCCCTCCACGGAGGCAATGTTAAATATTCCACTGGAACCAAGCGCACACTGACTGTGGCACTGCTCAACAGGAGTAGACATCCTTTGAGTCAATGTCACGGTACAACTTTGTATCACTTCAGTTTTATAAAGAACTCTTATTATATCAGAGAAACCCTCTCTTCATTATTCTCCTCGTGCCCGCCTGGCACTACCAAGTCCTCATATCCAGTCTCTTCACCTGGGGAATCAGGAACTTAGTCTTTCTGAGAACTCACTTAATAATCTAAATACTTGTTGCACTGCTAGTTCTGTTGCTTCTTCACGCTACCACACCATCTTAGAGGCAAGGGAGCGTAGCGTGTCACATAGATATGTACCAAAAATACGACTTGAAAATACGATTTTGAAATACTGCTTGAGTTTCTCTCTCTAAATCATTTCACATCGACGCTCACAGAGCGCGCGCCGCCAGCGTCTCCGGTTGCACGCGCGCGCTATCGAGACCACATCCGCCCGGTCGCCGGCCTTGAGCGCGCGCGCGCTGCTTCCACGCACAGAAAATCACTCTGTTGTACTTTCAATTCACAAACATGTGTCAAACATTTCTGATGCCCTGCTTTTTATTTGTAATTTTATTATTACTTATATACTCATTAGTACTAACTGTTTTACTATTTGAAGCTAAGCGTGCATGCTAGCGCATTGACGGGTTTGTATTATTTTATGATTCTCGTTTTTTATTTTTTATTTTATTTTTTTGTTCCGTATGGAGACATCTTTAACCTTTTTTATGTTGTTTTTCTTAGGAAGACGGAGTTGCTTTATTGAAGATAATTATATATATTATTGTTTATTGAATATTGAAGAATTATGTAGCTTATTTAATAAAAAAATCTTTTCACTTGTAATGTTTTCATTTACTTTCCTGTCACCACCTTGTAAGGTTTCCAAGTACCGATTTTTTAATTGAGGAAGACGAGTCTTAATTTAATAACGCAAGAAATTCTAGAGGAAGGAGAAATAGTAGAAGTTAAAGAAACACCACATAAAAAACGAAAACCGTAAGTTATGATTTGTTTTTTATTTTAACAACAAAAAATCTGCGACATTTCAATTCAGTCGCAAAATTCAATCTAATCATTTTTTCCCTTTTTTTTTACCAAAGAACTATTGAAAACATAAAAGAAAAAAGGAAACTATTCAAAACGATAGCGCGAGAAGATATATCCAAACTATTAGATGAAATTATAATAGATTTCGAAAATTTGGATCATCAAATTTTGAAAAGCACGACACCAACATCAACAGCGCTTGATCTTTCAAGCGAACTATCAAAAAAAATTGTCAACGAAAGCAGTGTCCCGTTGTAATATACAATCCAGCGCCAACGAGGTAAGTGTAAAAAAAAAAAAAAAATCAATTTTTTATATTTACTTAATTTTTTCTTTTTGGAAAATCAATAGTACAATAATGTAATATTTTTTTTCTTCAGCCCGTGGGAAAGTATATTAAACAAACATGCGGGATCCACAACGAGTCTCCATTTTTACCAAATTCCGAAAGGTATTTTTTCCCGATCACTCACATTAAAAGGGTTGAATCGGAAAAATTCGACTCAAAAAATTGTTGTAACGTTGCAACATCGATTTGAAATCTTTTTTACCACAACGGTAAGTAAAGAAAAAAATACAATATATTTTTTTATTCTTTTACATTCATGTTCATTCTGTGATTTTTTTTTTCTTTCAGATTTACAGTAGACATCGATAAATTAGGACTTGGGGACTTTTTACGTGAAGAACCACATTTATGTTACTTGGGTGTAAACCCAAATAATAAAGCTAATGTGGTGCTAATTTACACCAAAAGTCGTCTTTGTAAAGAAGATGATTGGAAAAACATTCAGACACTGTTTAATATACACAAGATATACGTTCCTCTGTTTTATTAAAAAAATCATTAAAAGAATGTTAATATATTCACCACTATTTTATTATGTGAAATTGAATACTATTTCCATAGTTTGTTTATTCATATGTGTGTGCTGGAACAGTAGAGGTCTGCAATCTGGCGAAAACAACCGCTCGAGACTCTCGCACTCCGCGCCGACGCCCGGCGGAAGGGGGGGGACCTTGTTCGGGGGGAAGGAGATAGCAGTTCAACAGACATTTCGACCGGCCGTCTTTCGGCTCTCGGTTATCTCCTAAACAGTCGGGCGTCGCCGAGACTCGAGCTGCGGCGAGCGCTCGACCGCTCGACCGGCGACGGACGCTCGGTAGCTTCGCCGCTCGGCGCAACTACGGGATTTAAAGTCGTCACGCGTAATGATCGCAAAACTCTTTCAGTTAATTCTAATTGATTAATTATTATCGAAACAAAATAAAATTTCAATTGAACGATTAATTGGTTGAAAAAAACAATTTTTCTTTCTGATTTTGAAATTGGAAATATTTTAAATTTAATAAAAATAAGTTGCCATTGTTCTAATCTGTGTATACCGTAGAAACATCAGCCTCTACAAAAAATAAATTGATATTTCTGTTTTCTATTCATGAATCTAAATCATTGAAGGGAAAAATAAGTACCATCGCTATATAAAAGCACAAAAATATTGGTGAAGTGAAAATAATTAGTTTCGTACCAATGGTAATGTCATTTAAGTTTCTTACAAATCCGAAAATAAGGTGGAATATTAAACACAATGAACATTGGACCATAATTACACGAGTACATGACAAAAACGTTTATGTTAAACAAAACAGAAGGTACTATTTTTCCTTGCGTAAAAATGTCTTATCGTCATTGGGCATACTAATTTGTTGTGAAACAGTTGATATAAGCCTCCATGGCCTCTGAATTGGTCGACTCAGTCGTCGGCGAAACAACAACGCCCACTTCAAATCAGCCTATTCAACTCGCTGCCCTACACAAGGAATTTCAATAATTCGAAATACTATCACTATTCGAAATATATTAACTATTATATACACACAATATTTAACATAATTATATGTTATATTCGTCATAATAATGTTAAATTCGTCAAAAGCATGTATTCACGAAATAAAATGTTTTGAGTAGTATTATATTTACATACAGTACAATATTTTTAAATTACTCGATTATTTTTCGTTTCAATTTTAGACTCCCTCCCATTGGGTAAGCTACTGATGACATGTCTATTAATGAGTGATTTCGATAACACTGCGATATTTACATTGCTGCGTTTGAAATTTGATCAAGTGTTACGGAGCCGTCCAATCGGAACCTTACACGTCACTTCAGTGACGTCATAATGGCGTTGAGCCTTCCGTTTGGACGACACCGTAACAGCTGATTTACTTCAAACGCAGTTCTGTAAAAACCGCCATACTCGTATAATCGTCATACTCGCCGAACGCGAAACCGGAGGATTTTTCATTCGTAATCAGTTTCCGACTGAGTTTTGAGCGGTGTAGTCGGCGTTATGGAGCAACCAAGCGTTGCTGAGGTTCGTAAACGTATTAGTCAAGAACGGAAGAGAAATGTTTTGGAAGAAATAAGAAGCGGCTTGTTAGTCCTAAAAAAGAAAAACGTGTCAGAAGAGGGGAAAAGTGAAGCTTGGAAGAAGTTCTCACTTGTAGTGGATGCTGCCACTCAGGAACCTGCTGGGTTTGTACAGTGTACTACGTGTGAGACGGTTCTAACATACCAGTCAAGTACGTCAGGTATGATTCGGCACTGCAAAAGCAATTGCGCATCAGATCACCGGCAAGTTGCACTTACAGTATTGAGCAGTGTAAAGCAACGTGTTGTTGATAAATTAGTAGATATGATTGGAATGGATTTACTGCCATTTAATACTTGTGGGAAAATTGGGTTCAAAAACTATTCGCAGACACTAATCAACGTTGGCGCCACACATGGGAAAGTCAATGTCGAAGACGTTCTTCCACATCCTACCACCGTGTCAAGACACGTCAAAGAAAAGGCCAACAAAATACGGGCGACAATGATTCCCAAACTAAAAAGTGCCATAGCTAAAAAGATGTGTGCTTTAGACGCCGACCTGTGGACTGACAATTACAAGAAGAGACATGTTTTGACTGTGACATCACATTATATCAATGATGACTGGGACCTAGACACACTAGTTTTGGTAACAAATGAATTTCCAGATGTGCCGAAGACAGGAGAGAACATTCGGCACGAAATTGAAGAGAGATTGCTCGATCTAGAAATTGACAGGCATACCCTTCAACAATGTCACTTTGTTACCGACCAAGGAGCTAATATGAAAAAGGCACTTGAATGTTACAACCGTTTGCCTTGTTTTGACCACTGCCTCATGACTGCCCTTCGACACACATTTCAAGACAACTTTTAGAAGAAGAAACTCCTGAAGTATTGTCTTGTCTACAATCAGCAAGAGCTATAGTAGGCTATTTGAAGAGGTCGGGTGACTCGGCGCGACTGGAACACTCCGTCAGACAAGAAGCGGTAACGCGATGGAATAGTGTATTGTTGATGCTCATTTCCATTATAAGTCAAATTCAAGAGATTCGAGAGCTTCTAGAATCCCGCAGACAATCGAAACTCTTAGAAAATTTTAATGAAGAATGCGTGCGAATATTGATAGATTTTCTTACTCCCTTTAGAGAAGCTAGTTTAGATTTAGAAAAGGGAAAAATAACCACTCTTGAACGTGTGTTGCCCTGGTACAGAAGACTGTTGGATCATTGTGAACCAAAAGACAGCGACAATGAAGTAAGTAATATTTTCAAACATTATGATAATTTTCAAAGTGCCAACAAATTACTTTAATGAAATTATGTGCATGTTTCCATCCTTTATAGATTCTGGAAAAACTTAAAAAGAGAGCAGCGCATTTCGTAAGAGAGAAGTGCTACATAGATAAAATGCATTATGTTGCCACGGTTCTGTGGCCATCAAGGCGACATTTGAGGAAATTGACATCTGAAGAAAAGCAAGTCGCTTATACTGAAGTTCGGAGATTGTGCTCAGAAGTGGCAGTTAATGGTAAGCTTACTTCACTGAAATAAATTGGTTATTTTTTATTAATTTATTGTTTAGAAATAAATTAGCAAACAAATGAATTACTAAGTATTTGTGTCCTTCTGCAACTTCTTAGAATGAATATTACGAATATTTAGAACGATTATTACCTGACACCTACTTCTGCAGTACTTTTAGCACCGGAACGGTGCGGTTTCTGCCATCAGTAACTTAAAGTAGCAACAGCTGTTTTGAGAGTCTTTTCAGTTAGCAGTATTAAATTTCCACATTTCATTTTGATAAAGTTTTGCTGAATATATTGGAATTTTCTGTAAATAGTTTCGCTGTAATCACTCTTTTCTCACTAAGCCTTGGGCAAATTGTAAGGGGACAAGAATTCAGTACCAATGTTTTCCTTACATTTTCAGAACACAGTGAAGTAAACAGTGAACAACCCGTTAAGAAGTCCAAATTGAACTGGAGTTCGGATGAGGACGAAGAAGATGGGCAAGTCCTTCATGATGAGCTACATAGATACCTTTTGCTCACTAAATCTGAATGCCATTCTGCCGAAGGGGAAATTTTGAAGTGGTGGAAAAAACACGCAGAGGCTTTTCCGAAACTATCAGTTGTCGCCAGAAGAGTTCTTTGTATTCCTGCTACTAGTGCTGCCAGCGAAAGAAATTTTAGCCTTGCTGGGCACTTGTTGTCAAGCAAAAGATCCTGCTTGGAGTCAGATAAGGTGGATGATATCTTACTGATTCATCATAATTTTGTAAGTATTCCACACATATGTTATTACTAGGTATCGGATGGTAAACTAAAACCTGCATTTTACAAAACTGAAAAGCACAAAAATGAAAAAATAAATAGGAAAAAGGCAACAAAAATACAAAAGTGAAAGGGAAAGGCACTAACATATTTCATTGCCCTTGTATCTAAATTTAACAGAACATTTGTATTTACACCAAAAAATAGAGGGAAATTAATGATTTTATAACATACCTGAGCAATAGAAAAATACCAAATATTGTAATTTAGTATACTACTAGAAATGACAAAAATGAATGTTCTAATTGTCTAAGAGAGAAAAAGGCAAGCTCTTGGTCTCTTAAGATGTAGAATATGAAATTCAAACACAAATAACATCCTCGGTGTAGAACTAGACAAAAAATGGAGATTTGATACTGAACGACTAGGATTAGGAAAAGTCAACATGGCTTAAACGCAAACTTTTAAACAAGGCTGTAAGAAAATATAATTAAATTTCAAGAAAAAGCTTAGAAAATTAAGTATGCCTTAAAATACAATTACGTGAAAATAAACAAAATGAATATTCGTTAGAACTGTTAATTTTTCATAATTCTTGCATTTACGGCAAAAACATTTACAAATGTTCATTAGAATAAAACATGTAATTTTCTAAACATCCGATGTCTAGTCATAACAAAGAACGGAATTTAACTCGATAACGTGAATATTATATCTTTGAATTCACAGGTAGAACTGCAGTAGAACTCTAGGTTCTTCAGTACGTCGGGAAGACGAATTTTTTAGTTATTTAATATTTTATTATATTTAAATTCATTTACATTTTATTTATAAATTAAATTTTGAAAAATGAAAATTACTGGTCGTTAATTTAAAAAACCAATTTATACCCCTTCCTTTTCCTGGAACGTAGCATTCGATATTTACTCCGACGTGCCGACCGAGTCTTGCGAGGTGCAGATCGCCATTTTCGGTTATGTACAACCGGCTCGAGTCTCGCCCGGGAACCCTGCGACCGGGAGTCTCCAACCGGCTGCGAAGGACGCTCGAGCGCGTGTAGTCGAGAGAAGACGGCCGGGCGAGCGCTGGTCGGTCAAAATCGCGGAGAATGCAGACCTCTATGGAACAGCCATCTCGCTGCTAAGATTTATAGGCCGAGTGAAGTGGAATTGAAGTATCTGATGACACATTCAGAGATTTGCACAGTCCTCTTGGTGTCATAGGTGAATTCTCTAGCCAGAAGGTATCCTGCATCAAATTCTGAGAGATTCTCTCTGCCACGGTCGAAGCGGAACTGTCGCGTTTGCATCTATCTCCGCCAGCCTTGCAAACAACACTACTCGGACGACGACGCCAACGCACCGTCGAGGAAAGTGTGTCCTTCGTGTCAACTCAACGACCGTCTCGTCTGCACGCAGCACACCTCTCAACAAAACGGACCGCCGCCGTTAAAACGGGATTGTGTGTTTTGTCTGAGGAATATCCTTACGTCTGTGTGTGTGTCATGAAGTGTATAGATTCCATCATAATCGGCCTCACCCTTGTGGACTGTTTTCGTGATCGCCGCTTTTATCTGTTTAATGTTTTGAAGTGAAACAAAAAGAAAAATGGACCCCCGTGAAATCAGTGTCCGTCAACATGGCAACACGTGAAGCGAAAACCACTGCCGCGAGGCTCGCCTACGAAGACGTACTCGACAACAGCGGGTGGAAGGGTGAGGTGGCCAAGTTGTGGTTAAACATCGCGAAGGCCGCAGACGATCTCTCCGCCATCGCCTGGAACGCCAAGAACAAAATGTTAACGCAGGTTTTTCAAATCTTGCTCCCAAATCACCTCAAGCGACGCGAAGTGAATCTTCACAATTGGATGAAGTTATTCAATTACTCAAAGGCCTTCAGTTTCATGCTCAGCAAAACACTTAAAATACGCCACGACGCGCAGATGTTCCACCGCCAGGTTCGCGACCAGATACGCCTTATCGCAGCACGAGCAGAAGGTAATAAAATAGCCAAGCGATGGGAGGATTTCCCTAAGGGAATAGCTTATGAAATTACGAATGCAACACGATATAAATCTGAAAGATTTAATAATGAAAACTATGCAGTTATAATAAACGAAAAATATAGTACATTTTTACCAACAAGGTATATTTACTAATTTTTTCTTATTTGGAATTTATATTTGTAATTTTTAATTATAATTTCCTTTTGTTTTATAGATTTACGTCGTTTATTGACGAGATGGGTGTTGAAGCATTTTTAACGTCATTTATTTCGGAGTTAATCCAGCAAATAACGCATATGTTATTTTACTGTATCCATTAGAATATTTAAAGAAAAAAATATCTGGAGTACTGTAATGATGTGATTGCTCCTTTTCGGCCGACCGTATCGATAGCCCCGATACCGCAACGGCGTTTTCAGTTACGCGTGTTGGCGGGTGCTGGGCCAAGTGCCCCTGATACCCTTCGATTCGGGGGAGCGCGGCACCAATCCAGTGCCCCGACACTTGTCCAAATTGGGTACCCTTGAAATTTCTACCATTGTACGGTCGTCACGTGGACGCCATCTTTAGTTTGGTAGTGTAATGGAGCAACCTTCGTGTCCTCTAAGCTGGTCCCTTCTACGCACCAACTTACGACACACTCCCGGACATATCGTCCACCCGCCTACTTACAGGGAAGTAGAATTACGGGTTTTTCCCTGTGTTTAACCTTTGTAGGTCGCTTTGCGACGTCCCCCGCACTTTGCGGACTTAACGTCACTAGGGGTTCTACACCGTTTAGTGACATGAAATGCCGTCGGCACAATGTGCCACCTTTTTCCTTTGACGTGCTTTTCACACAATAGATCTTCCGGTTATCTACGCTTTTCCACTAATTCCTTAGTATCCCCCGACGTGATTTTCGTAATCACGAAACCTCTATTATTTAAGTAACAATGTGCAACATTAAGTTTAGTAATTCATCATTAGTACATCATTAGTCTACGTATTATGTAGTATTTTTTATGTTTTGTCTGGTAGTATCCATCGCCTTGCCAAATCGTCCCATGGACTGTCCTTTATGCGCTACGCCAGTGGCTGAATTTTCAACTTTTGGCGGATTACTTGGATTCTGCATTAATAAAGATTGTATCGACTATAAAATGCAAGTATTACACAGGCGTGGTTCCAATGTGGACTATGTTTTTTTTCGAATCACGTCGTGTCTTGCCTAATTACTATTTTTGTATTCATTGTAACGAATTTAGCTATGTCCGCCGAAGGGCGTACACTGTGACGCCACTTCCGATGGGGACAGTTGTGTCTTCCCTCAACAGGACATCGCAGTTAATGTTCAGATCTTACTTCAATAAGGTTTTTTCATTTTTCCTTACAGAGACATAAGTTCATGTATTCATTTTAATGTATGTTTGGGTAGTGCCTCTTACTTTTCCTTCTGTTCATTTTTGTCTTGACTTTAATCTCTTCTTTTATCTGTTCCAGTGATTAACATCACCTTTGTTTTGTGTCTATGATTTCACTATTCCGTTACTCTTCAACATTTTTTCTTCCTACCGCCTAACCCCGTTCCACCTTCCTCTTCTCTGGGCCTACCTCCTTTCTTTAATTTCTTCAACGTATTTCCTTCATTTTTGCACCAGCGCATAAGTAACGATCAGTTCGGCACTCCTTGGTTTGATAACGGTCCCCTCCTACCGCCACTAGTGGACTTTGCGGTTGCCTTTCCGCTTGGCCGCCTATATAAGTGTGTCTCGGCGCCAGCTCGTTGCCATTTCATCCCAGTTGCGCCCAGTAGTCGGGTTGCCCACCTGTTATGAAATAGGCCATAAATGCCGTTCATAAGAAACATAGCACACATATATCGTGTTGGCGCATGGACCCCGTTATCTTACGCTTTTCGCACGCATTCTGTTGCGATGCGGTCTTTCCTTTAACGTTTTGTTCATGTTGTATCTTTTGCTTTTCGTGTTGACCGAACTGTTTTTCTTGTAGCCTTAGACTGTGAGAGGGCACAATCCTCAGGGACATTATATATATATATGTGTGTGTGTGTGTGTGTTTTAAGGTGCAATCTCTTTTCTGTTTTTTCTTCCAGTATGGCATTACATCAAGATGGTTATTTTTGTATTCACGCATGGTACTTTTTCTAGTCCATTTATTCGTTTATGTTGTTTTTACAATTTCCCTTTATTGCAATTTATATTATTATAAATTATGTTATTTCCCGTTTTATGTTATTCCGTTACATTTTTTCTCTCCAACATTAACACTTTTATGTATCACAAACATTTTGTTTTATATCCTTACACTCTGGACTTTTCTTGTACACTTCGTATGTATAATTTTGCCTATGATGGCGTGTTTTCAGTATGATTGCTTTCATACATTTCTCGCTCTCTCTCCATTACCGTATTTCGTGATGTATTTTTACACTTGCTTTTTACGGCCCACTGTTTTTCTTGCCCATGGGACCGGGCATGGCGTTCCCGGGGGGTAATGTCACAATAATCAATTTATGATATGCGAAATAGAAAGATCCGGGTCACGCCAGCCAAGTGCAAAGTGCGCAGTATGTGCTCGTTTTACCGGACGTGTGCGGTGAACCTACGGCGCCAGCCTGGTGGCTCAGGGAGTCCGCAATAAACAAGATGCGCCTGGCGGCTCAGGGAGTCGGCAATAAACAGGATGTGGACGGCCACGATATGGTGGGTCATTCCCTGCGGATAGTCACCGCACACGCCCTGCTTTGCACTACAGCAACTGCACACGAGCCCGCGTTTGCACACGGCACGGCTGTCACGTGACCGGCCAACATATAACCCCTGACGCCCCTTCCGGGGGCGGACTCAGGCACAGAGAGAAGAGACGGTTCCGACTTGTCCGGGTACTGTTCAGCTCAACCCCGTACTCAGCACACTCCGGTCACGACGCTTGGTGGTCCGACTAGCTCTTCACAGCGAACCGCTCAGTCTTGCTTCGATCACAAATCGGTAATATGGAGAGACTGTAATAACACCAAATGGCTCTTGCCAACTCATAAAATGTAAGCTGGGCCCTCAGCCCTTTATCATGTGCACATGTAAACAATCATACGTAATAAACTGGGTTAAGTGAAGTGTGTGTGTCAATTAACTTCCAAGACCTCAGGAAACTTCTTCCCGCAGGTTGTAAGTAGTCCCGACCCCTCTCAGCGAGTTGCTTCCACTCCCCCACTTAGCAATTATTCAATCAGTCATCTAGCCCCATGACACACTACCGAATATTCAAGAAATACTTGATTAATTTAAACGAGCGCGATATTTTTCGGCTTTAGATTGTGCTAGTGGATATTGGCAAATTCCGATTGCGAAGGAAGATCAATGCGAAACTGCTTTCAGTACAAGCACAGGACATTATGAATTTAAGCGTTTGCCGTTTGGATTAAAAGCAGCACCAGCTACTTTTCAAAGACCTATGAATAATGTCTTATCGGGAACTTTAGGAAGCAGATGATTAGTATATCTAGATGACATAGTAATTTATGGTGAATCAATGAAAGAACATAATGCAAAATTACGAGAAGTATTTCAGCAATTAAGAAATTATAATTTAAAAATTGAACCAGATAAATGTGAATTCTTAAAATCCGAATTAATATATTTAGGTCACACTGTAACTGCGGATGGTGTTAAACCAGATCCAGAAAAGACCAGAGCAGTTAGTCAGTTTCCTATACCTAAAAAGGCAAAGGATGTTAAATCATTCCTAGGTTTAGTTGGCTACTATCGGAAATTCATTAGTGAATTAAGTAAAATTGCTATTCCTTTATCGCGGTTATTAAAGAAAAATACCGTACGGAAATGGGAAAAAGCTGAACAAGAAAGTTTTGACAAACTAAAAGAAACGTTAGTGCAAGCACCAATATTACAGTACCCAAATTTTCAAAAACCTTTTATTCTTACAACTGACGCTTGTAATTATGCGGTAGGCACAATACTAAGTCAAGGTGAGTTAGGAAAATATTTGCCTATAGCTCATGCAAGCAGAACGTTTAACAACGCTGAAATCAATTATTCGATTTGTGAGAAGGAATTAGCCGCGATTATACGGGCATGTAAGCATTTCCGTCCTTATTAGGAACAAAGTTCACTATTGTGACAGATCACAAAGCTTTAAAATGGATCTTCAATGTAAAAGATCCAGGTTCGCGTTTGATGCGATGGAAATTACTTTTGGAACAATATGATTATGAAATAATGCATAAAGCAGGAAAAAGGAATGTTAACCCAGACGCTTTAAGCAGATATCCAGTGACTATTGTTATGAAGTTAGCGTTGAGAATAGAGCGAATTATCAAAGATGCACGAATGTCCATTTGGAGGTCATCAAGGAGTCAATAGAACAGTTGAAAGAATTAAATTATACACTTCATGGCCGAATATGGTAGACGATGTAACAAAGTTTATTAAAGCATGCAAAACATGTCAGTTAAATAAAGTAACACAATTGCCAATCAAGCAACCGTTAATGATTACGAATATTAAAGATGCACCATGGGAAAAGATTTATTTAGATATAATAGGACCATTAGCTTTAACTGAACAAGGAAATAAATACATATTAACGTGTCAGGACAATTTAAGTAAATACTTAATAGCTATTCCAATGTCAGATCAAACTGCAGAGGAAACAGCTAAAGCTTTTAATACGCATATCGTATGTATTTTCGGAATACCAAACGAAATTGTAACTGATCAATGTACAAATTTTATGAGTAACCTATTCAAAAACTTATGTAAACTTCTGAAAATTAATAAGATTTCTACAACTGCTTATCATCCAGAAAGCAACGGTGCTCTTGAAAGAACACACAGAATGTTAATTGAATATATTAGATGTTTTTGTAATCCGCAACAAACAGATTGGGATACATGGTTACCTTTTGCGTGTTTTACTTTCAACACTACAATTCATACGAAAACTAAATTTACTCCGTATGAAGTTCTCTTTGGGAGGAAAGCCAACATACCGGGACGGTTACAAGCAAAACAGACTCCTTTGTATAATTATGATGATTTAGTGCCGGAAATGCGTTCTAAATTCCAAAATTGTCATCAACACGTAAGGGAACACTTACGTAAACAAAGAAAAACAAAAGGAATATTATGATAAAGAAAGAAGTAGACAGAGACATTAAAGTAGGAGACCAAGTTATTTTAAAAATAGAACAGAAATAATCTTTATTCATTATGGAAAGGACCATATGAAATACAAGAGGTTCATGACAATTCAAATGTAGTTTTGCAAGAAGTGGGTAAGAGAAAGCAACAAGTGGTTCACAGTAATCGACTGAAACCATATTTTGTTGCAGGGATCGAAAACTAGTCATTCCGAGGATACGGATAGCCAAGTTCCGAACGAAGAAAACGAAGTTAATGCAGACAATGATGTTTAAAGCCAGTATGTGGTGGAGTTACCGTAAATTTGTCGAAGATTATTCTCGTATTGCACAACCTCTTTATGACTTAACAAAGAAAGACATGCCATTCCTTTGGGGAGCCCTCGAACAGGCGGCTTATGAAACACTTCAACAAAAACTCACCACGGCTCCTGTCTTAATTCATTATAGGCCAGGTGATGAAACAGAATTACATGTTGATGCATCCCGTACAGGGATAGGTGCTATTTTACTTCAAAGTAGAAATGGTCAAATGCACCCAGTGGCGTATGCGTCTCGATCATTACGTCACGCAGAGAGAAATTATGCTATATCCGATTTAGAATGTCTTGCTCTTATTTTTGGTTGCAAGGCCTTCCGTACCTACTTATTGCATATCAAGTTCACAGTAGTCACAGACCACCATAGTATATGCTGGTTAAAGAAATTTAGAAAATCGAATTCGCGATTAATGCGTTGGAGCATTTTGTTATCTGATTTTACATTTGAAATCCGGTATAAGAAAGGGAAACTGCACGCAGATGCAGATTATTTGAGTAGAGCCCCGCTACCTCACAATCTTGATACGGATGATGAAAATGAGGAAATAGACGCTAGAGATTTAGCCGTCTTCGCTGTAAATATTGATGATTGGGTAGATGAACAGAGTAAAGATGCTTGGATCCGGAGCATCAAGTCCTTTATTGCTGATGACTCAAAAACCACTCAGGCGGAGAGGAGAACAGCACGAAACTTTGTGGTGCGAAATGATTTGCTATACCGTAAAGGAGCAAATATTCGCGGAGAAGACTATTTGTTAGTGATTCCCAATCATCTTGTACATCAAATAATTTATCAACATCATTCTACACCCATGATGGGACATTTAGGGGTCACAAAAACTTTAGATAGAATTGCCCTACGGTATTTTTGGCCCTCATTGCGTCGGGATGTAACTAAGTTCGTACGAAGTTGCCAGTCCTGTCAACAACGCAAGGGTCATGGAAACAGACAGCCGCCAGGTGTATTAGTGCCCTTATCAGTGGGAGCACCTTTTGATAGGATCGGTATCGATCTAGTCGGCCCGCTGCCGAAATCTAAGAAAGGCAACAAATGGATTGTTGTTGCAGATGATTACGCAACGAGATATACAGAGGCAATGCCGTTGAGATCAGGAACTGCGCCTCACATTGCCAAATTTTTAGTTCATTCGATTTTGCTTAGACACGGTGTTCCACGTGTCATCTTGTCAGATCGAGGACAAGCTTTTAGAAGTTCCTTGATACAGGAAATTTCATTGATTATGGGATCCAAACAGGCGTTTACTAGCGGGTATCATCCACAGACAAACGGCCTTACTGAGAACAAGAACGGTCAAATTGTTAGGGCCATCTCAAATTTTGTTAATTCGCACCAATCGGACTGGGATATTTATATTCCGTTTGTCAGTTTTGCTTTAAATACAGCTCAGAATGAGAGTGCGGGTTACTCCCCGTTTGAATTGTTGTATGCTCGTAAACCAGTATTGCCTTTTGAAATGGCACTTCCGAAGCCCCCTCAGGAGGAGGGCGCTAAGAGATTAAAAGACATCATCGATGAAGTTAGAGCGGCGGCCATTGAAGGTTTCAAACTTCAGTCGATGAGGGATAAGCGGCGGTACGATTCCAAACATACGCCGACATTTTTTCAGGTAGGAGACAAAGTGTTGATTAAGAATCTCTCCCAGCGAACAGGTAGAACTAAAAAGTTGGCTCCTCGATTCTATGGCCCATACACTGTTCTTGAGAAAACCTCAGCAGTGAATTATAGAATCAATAAGCCGCGAGCGGGCGAACCCACGCAAATAGTACATATTGAAAGACTTTGCCCGTATGTAGATGAATGGTCCGGGGATGGGACATTCATATCCGCTCGCGAAGACCCTTCTGGTCCACAGGTAGGTGGTCATGCCTCACAGCATGAGCTAGATAGTACCACGGGGGTAGACGTAACACCCGCGCGTGGTAGGTTCAAAAAGTACAAAATTGGAAAAAAGGAGCGGAATAGCAACTCCGCGTTTGAACCTCCCTCCTCCTCGATTCTGGAGGACGACAAGCCTGCAGTTAGAACCACGCGTTCCATGACGGCAGCCGTTCGCCGTCAATGAGTTTCTTTTCCTTTCCCACTCTTTGGGAAGCTATCACAATCATTCGTGACACTCGGGATAGCAACCCCGGGGTCGCACCAAGTTCCAGGTTTTTCAGTTGCGTGTTATTATTTCAAGATAAGTGTTAATTTTATTGTGTTTGCTCGTATTCACGTCACCTTTCTTTTTGCAGCATCACTTGTTAGCAAATATGAAAGCGGTATTCGCCTCATCATCATCCAGCCCATTGGACCGCGACATTTGTAGAGTTCTCCAACGACACCTGCGGGACGCGTTTGTCGTGCTTCTAATCGGCATAACCTTGGTCACCCCTTCAACTCCGGCGCCAACTCCGACAATAAGAGTGGTAGCAGGTGCATTTTGGAAAAGACTTCCTGACGTTGTCTCCTACGAATCTTCAATGCCACTATCAATTAAAATAAAGTGGTCACCAGGTGAAGTAATCGCTTCCGCTAATATGGATCAGTCCGGCCTAAGATCTGAGCGAAAGGTACCTCTAACACCGGGTAAGAGACACCGCCCGTCACCAATGGTTCCTCAGGAAAAATTGGCGCCTTACGTCTCTTTTAGGCAAAGTCGCGTCACTACTCAGGTACCAACAGACTCAATTAAATTACCGCGGCTTGCTCAGCCTTCATCGGCTAGACCTACAGCCGAACCTCAATCGCCTACTGATCTATTCTCAGCTAACCCGCAAATCGAGGCACTTTCCCAAACTTTGGACTCGTTACAACAAGTTTTTTATAGCCAGTTGTTAAAATTAGAAGAAACTCTATCTTTAGAAATAAATTCTATGTCCAAAAGATCAAAACGAGCTTTAAATTTTGTTGGCGATTTTTTCCAGTTTTGTTGCGGAGTCGCCACGACTCGAGACTTTAAAACACTAAGGGCATCTCATAAACAATTCCTTGACGAAATTACACGTTTAGAAACTACCGTTGACTCCGATCATCAATCTCTTATTAATATATCAAGAGAGTTAAATTTATTCGCCCTCCAAAATGAAGCAGTCACAGAGGAACTAGTTCATGACTTGCGTAATATAAAAAATTCATTCTAGATTTTGCTGTAGAAACTGACAAAAGATTTAATGAATCATATACTATAACTTCACTGTTATTAGAAAATTTAGTTTCCTCTTCTATTCAACAAATCCGAATAATTGACTCATTAAAGCATTTAGATATGGTAACGCAATGCCGTCGACACCTTATTCCCGCTACTATACTCCGAATAAAAGAAGAATGTGGTTGACAGTTCGGTGTGGAGGGGGGCAGCATTGCCGCGTACTGCTCGCTCTACCACGTGCTTTGAACAATAAAATGGAGAGAAAAAATACAACAATAACAATAAATCTAACAGAACACGCTTCTCTGAATTCCCGCTCTCACAATACACTTGGACACTGTAAGCTCAACACACGTCGACGCTCAGCCGATAAACTGCAGCACTCCGGATACGCGATTCATTTCGCAGTTCAAACGTGACAACATCGGGCAAATGGCGATACTTCTGATTCGCTGTTGCCTAGGTTACGGAGCTGACGTCACCATGTCGCCGGGAACTGTCAACCACATTCTTCTTTTATTCGGATAATATAGTGCCCGCGGATTTATTAGCTGACAGCTTGGAAGAGCTGAGTACACGTCTCATTAATCACGGTTATTCGCTAGCAACTCCGTCACAGGAGATTTCTTCCTATTATAAATTGCCGATAGCAGAATGCTTAATTTCAGAAAATGACGTGTTAGTAAGAATTAAAATTCCCTTGATAAAAGCCGGTGCACCATGGAAATTGTTTGAATATATACCCCTACCCTTCGCATGGGGAAAGGAATTATGTCGGTTGTTTCACGAACCAGCTATACTCGCTACACGAGGTACTGATATACGGTTAATTACCGGCACCAACCTAAATGATTGCCAAGTCCGTGAAAACTTTTTATGTCATGTTCCACGCTACTCCTCCTCAGCCATTTTCGGTAATGCATGTGCCGACGCTATGATTCGCAACACTACTGCAAGTTCTATTGCAGAAAATTGTCTATTCAGTTGCCAATTGAATAATAAAACCAGTATTGGTCAACTTAGCCATGATCAATACTTTATGGCACATCCCCCGTACCCTATGTACATAAAGTGCCCCGAAATAATTAAAAAGATCCCAGCCGAACCAGAAGGCACTCCAGGTGTTCTCTTCTTTGAGATACCATGTAGATGCTCATTACGTACACGCTATTCTACCTTAATTCCTGAACAATTTCCGTGTGATAAAGTGCGGCCTTCACAATTCGAGGTCACACGACTCATTCCGGCCGCTTGGACTCATTTAGATACCTTGCGAATGGATGTGTTTAAATTTACTGGCAATCCAGAATTTCAATCTTTACAAGCGTGTTTACGTGATAACTGGACCCTCTCGGCCCCGCATCTAAATTTAACAATACCCCCACCGGCCCCTGAAGTTATTTTTCCGAAATTGGTTAAGAATCTAGTATTCGAGAATCGTAAAGTTGGGTCTTTCCTTTATTTGTTATGGAACCTCGTACTATCATTAGCCGTCTTCTGGCTGGCGTTTAAAATTCACCCCTTGTTGGCAACCACTCGGTTATGGCGTCCGGTACAAGCTTACCCAAACGGCTTCGAGATATTCGGAGACGTGTGTGGAGTACTCATCACCTTCGCAGCAACATTCATTGCTGGCTGGCTTCTATTTAGATCTATTAAGAAGGTTCGAAATATTTTTGCAGCAGGAAAAAGGGTCATCCAGATTGACCCAGTTCAGGCCCCGCTGCAATCACCACTGATTGCACCCGGGCGTAGTCCCCTTAATAACACGCAACAACCTGAGAATGAGGGCCCCCGTTCGCCTACAGAACCTGGAGTCCTTCTCTTTAACAATGGCTCTGCACAACAAGTGCAAATATCTCCTCCCGTCGAGGTTTTCCCTAGAGCAAATCCACGCTCAACTCCTCTAAATGGTGGAGTATAATTAAATGATTGTGATGTGCTGGTGGTTCTGGAGATTGATCTGACGTAGCGTACAAAAATTATTCTAAACAGTGCACTGTGGCTCTAAACTTTTCATTACGATTATTTTCACTAATCCTTGATTATATTTTCAGATATTCGGTATTAATCTTCATTTTGCCGTCACTGGTGGCTCGTCGGGGAGGCGAAGTAGCCAGGCGACGCCGTACGCTACGGGGTGAGTGAATCGGGTGTAACGTCGCGGATTTTTTTTTAGCGGTTGTTTTTGTAAGGCATGCCTAATGTTTTGCCTGTTCACTCTGGGGTTATAATAGCTTAATTCTGGGTCAAGTGACAGTGCGATTTAGTTCTACCTGTACCACGCTCTGGCCCCCTGTGAGACGCAGGGCCTCAGGTAGTAGTGAGGAACGAGCTAGCGTGAATTTTGTTACCGCTTCGCCACTCGCTT
>BLKR01006647.1:41926-53187 GCA_011170035.1 Teleogryllus occipitalis | reverse complement strand
TCTGTCTGTCTGTGTCTGTCTGTCTGTGTCTGTCTGTCTGTGTCTGTCTGTCTGTGTCTGTCTGTCTGTGTCTGTCTGTCTGTGTCTGTCTGTCTGTGTCTGTCTGTCTGTGTCTGTCTGTCTGTGTCTGTCTGTCTGTGTCTGTCTGTGTCTGTCTGTGTCTGTCTGTCTGTCTGTCTGTGTCTGTCTGTCTGTCTGTCTGTGTCTGTCTGTCTGTCTGTCTGTCTGTGTCTGTCTGTCTGTGTCTGTCTGTCTGTGTCTGTCTGTGTGTCAGTCTGTCTGTCTGTGTGTCAGTCTGTCTGTCTGTGTGTCAGTCTGTCTGTGTCAGTCTGTCTGTCTGTGTTTTTTTTTTTTTTGCGTAGGAAGTGAAAAATCTTCAAAAGACACTGCGGAGCCCGCACTCCGCAGCGTGTAGGATTCACAGCTATTCTGTGCCTAGCCACTAAAAAACACTCCCATACTTCCTATTCCCTACCCGCGGGACCGCCGTCAGGCATTGCATCACGGGAGGGGAAGATCGGCTTCACGCTCTAGGCTAACTAATTTCACGGGATACTCCTTCGAAATTTTTCTTCTATCCGAAGCTTCTTTAAAATTTTTGCGGCGTAGGTAGCTACCGCTCTCCAATTCTCCTGGGACACCAGCATCCTAGTGACGATGGTATCAGGAGTCACTACCTGCAGGAGGAATCGGTGGAGTTCTTCCCTCTCTTCAGCGAAGCGTGGACAATCAAAGAACACGTGCTCTACATCTTCAACCACTGAATCACAGGTTGGACATAAGGAGTCCTCGTCCAACCGGAAACGGAATTGATATGCTCGATAGCACCCGTGCCCTGTTAACAACTGGGTCAAATAATAATCAACATCACCGTGTTTTCTTTGGGACCACTTCAATACGTCTGGGATAAGGCGAAATGTCCATCTGCCAGTGGATGATAGGGTCCATCGTTCTTGCCACTGAGCCATTGTCACCTCCCTCTCTTCCTTCCTGGTGACGCTATTTGTAGCTCCCTCTCGCTTGTACAGCCTGGCCCTTGTGCCATAAGATCTATAGGGGGCATGCCTGCTATCACACACACAGCGTCATACGAGACCGTGCGAAACGCCCGGGCCACCCTCAAGGCGGACCTTCTGTAAACTGACTTCGCACCGCGGGCGTACGTCCGGACCCCAAAGGCATCAGCCCAAATGGGGGCTGCGTAGAGCAGCATAGAGTTCACTACGCTAGACAGTAGTCTCCGGCTACTTTGCCTTGGTCCCCCGACGTTAGGCATAATTCGTGCCAAGGCAGAGGCCATGCGAGACGCTTTCTCGGACACTATACGTAAGTGCTCGTCGAAATGCAGTCTCGCGTCAATCTGGACCCCTAAGTATCTCAGAGACTGCTGGGGGGCTATTTTACTACCCCCAACATTAAGAGTAATGCCCTCTCTCACTTTCCTGCTTGTCACCAGTACTGCCTCCGTTTTATGCTCGGCCATCTGGAGCCCCACCGACCATAGCCACCGCCGGATCGTCGCCACAGCCTCGTTGGCAACCTGCATGACCTCTTCCGTATATTTGCCGACGACTACCACCGCCACATCATCAGCAAAACCAATAGCTCTAGCACCTTCTGGCAGCTGGAGCTTCAAAACGGAGTCATACATAGTATTCCACAACAGCGGGCCAAGTACTGAGCCTTGCGGAACACCACCCGAGATCCCATAGGTCTTTATTCCGGTCTCAGTTTCGTAAAATGAAGTCCTTTCCTCAAAGTAGCTTCGAACTATCTTCATGATGTAAGTCGGAACTCCCAGGTTTTTTAAGGCAGCAAGTATGGCACTCCACCTTGCCGTATTGAATGCGTTCCTGACGTCGAGGGTAACAATAGCGCAATACTTCTTTGCGCCTCTTCGCCATCGTTTGCCCTCAATGGCCTTGCGTGCGATATCGATGACGACCCTAATTGCATCCACTGTGGATCTCGCCTTCCTGAAGCCATACTGATCATCAGACAGTCCCTGTGGTCCCTCCGTGTAGGCTTCAATCCGTCTGCAGATGATACGTTCCAACACTTTACCAGCAGTATCCAGCAAACACACAGGCCGATATGCTGACGGGTCGCTAGGTGGCTTATCGCCCTTCGGAATGAGGACCAGCCGTTGTTGCTTCCAACGACGGGGGAAATTCCCCTCTCGCACACACGCATTGTATGCCTCTAGGAATAGATCTGGCCTGGTCTTAATAGCGGTCTTAAGCGCGACATTCGGCACCCCATCCAAGCCAGGGGCTTTGCAATCTTGAACCTTATCGTATGCCTTTGAGAGTTCGTCTAATGAAACCGCCGGAGCCTCATTTACATCTTCAAGCGTATCAGTAGGCGGCAACTCATCTCTCTGTTGAGGAAATAGGGTAGTCACTATCTTCTCCAAGAAGACTGGGCAAGTCGGGGGTGGCCTGGACAGAGCCTTAAGCCTGGCTGTTACCACCTTGTAAGGACGACCCCAGGGGTCAGCATCCACCTCGTTGCTTAGCTCTTTCCAGCAGCGATCCTTGCTGATCCTAATAGCTTTTGTTAAAGCTGCTCTGGCGGCTTTATGATTTTCCTTGAGAGTGTTATAATTTAGGCGACCCCACCCTCGTTGCGCCAACCTACGTGTGCGGTGGCATTCTCTGCGAAGTTCCGCGATCTCGTCAGTCCACCAGTACACTGGAGGACGGCGTTCCTTCCTGAGGCTTTTTGTCATTGATGCATCACAAGCGTCAATGACCCGTTTCATTACAGTCCTGACCATATCCTCCGAGTTTCCGACCAACATAACGTTGCCCTTCATCATGGCAGCGAAAGAATCGCGATCAAATGTCCTATGGTTCCAAGTTGCTCTCCTCCTAACCCTTGCAGAACTTAAACTACACATCTCCCTGACTTCATATACAATAGCTTGGTGGTCGCTATGTGTATAATGATCGCTAACTTCCCATGCCGTAATCCGTCTAGCAAGGCTATCACATGCGAATGTCAAGTCAACGATGGAGCTGCGGCCATTCATGGCAAAGGTTGGACTGTTACCGGTGTTACAGAGGTAGACGTCTAAACGGGCAAGGCTGTCCAGGAGAGCCATCCCACGCTGGTTTGTTACCCTGCTGCCCCACTCAGTGGCCCATGCATTAAAGTCCCCAGCAATAATAAGAGGCCTTCTTTCTTTCGCATCATCCAATAATCTATCAAGTAATGCCTTGAACTCCTGAAGCGACGCACTGGGTGCGGCGTAAACACTATAAAAATAAATACCGAACCCCTTGATCCAAGTGAAACCATCTCCTGGGACTTGCATAACTTCCTGGACTGGACTATTTCCACAAATCCACACTGCAGCTCGATTAGACGCATCCGAAACCCACTGGGGACCGTTTATATTTCGGTATTGCTCGCACAGGATTGCGACGTCTATCTTCAGCTCTCGTACCGTCTGGCTCAGAAGGTCTTGCGCCGCCTCGCAGTGATTAAGATTAAGCTGAATAACCCTCATTCTTATTCTTCCAACCCCGTTCCACCTTCTGCAAAGCCTTTTGGTAATAGGGGCACTTATAGCTACCAGTTGCATGCGTCTCCCTGTCTTTACCTTGACAGAGGCAACAAGTAGGGCTCTTAATGCAGGTTTTAACAAAATGCCCTCCTTCACCGCACCGATGACAATTCTTTGACCTGTCAGGCCCTTTACAGTTTCGCGCCAGGTGGCCAAAATCCCAGCACTTGTAACACCTGGTAACAACTATCTTCTCCCGAATGCGACACCTAACCCAACCAATCTTAATTTTGTTCATTCGAACTGCTTTCCTGGCTAGCTCTGCTGGTAGTGCAATCACGGCCGTTTGGGTGCCACCGTACGCGGTGCGAATAGACTTAACTATTACTTTCCTGCTATTGTCTCCCTCCAGCTTTTTCTCGAAGGCATCAACAATATCTTTGCTCGTCGTGACTTCGTCCAGATCTTTAATCTCCAGGAGTACCTCACTTGACAAAGTCCTTACCTCCGCTTTTCCTTGAAGTTGCTCGGCCACTGCGGTCTGAAACTGCGCTGATTTCGAGCAGCCCGCGGCTCCCATCTCCAATAGCAGGTCTCCTGTGCCTCGCTTTCTTATTTTAACTACATTGAGGCCCAGTTCTTCAAGCTCCGGGGATTCCTTCATTTGGCGCAAAATTTCCGCGTACGTCGCCCCCTCTTTGGCTCTCACTAATAAGGCATCCCTACGCTTGGGAATGGAGTGCGATGGTTTCTTCCTCCTTGCCTCAACTGTCTTCCATTCGCTCTCAGGTGCTTCACCAGACTCAGGTGGGCTCCTCTCAAAGACGAGCGACTCTTCCATCCTTGGTAGCCCGACCATTCCCGACTTCTTTCCTTTCTCTTTAGATTTTTTGGGATTATTCTTCTTGGATAGCACCCCTTTGACGGGCTGATCTGATTCCTTGATACCTTCCTTACTACCACACTGGCAGTCTGGGACGGGCAGCCCTCTTTCGTGAACCGCAACAACTTCATCAAAACATGTGCGAATTGCATGCGCCAATTTCTTGATATCGCCGTGCACATTGTGACGAGGTTTGATAAACTCTAGAAGCTCAAGGATCTTCTTCTCGAGGTTACAAAGTGCCTCTTGTTTCTCATCACCTCCATTATTACTTGGTGCAACTAGCACATTGTCCACCTCCGTGACATAAGCTGATTGGTCACTACATACCGAAGCCTGATCTACAGCTTCCAAATTTACTGTAGGTAACGCAGCAGTTGCGGGGGTAGCAGACCCCAGAACCGTGCACTGAGTTCCCTCAAGACTATTCATGTTACCTGCGCATAGGCAAATAACATCTGATAACCATCTAAGTCGCTGACGCCTGTGATAACAAGTCAATGGGTGGCAAACAGGGTCATTGGGGGGCCAGGTGTATGTAAAAGGTCACTGGGGGGGCATATGCCTCTTCGGGGCAAGAGTCATGCGACGGCGATGCGACAGTCAATCGGCTGTCCGAAAAAACAATTGTGACAGGTCCGTCAGCTAGATCTCGCCTACCTTCAGAACACCTTCACTCTACTACACTATCAATGTTAGTATTCCATTGATACGGCGGAATAGGGGTAATGCAAGCGATTCACATGTCAACCGCGCGTATCAGGCACCGACAGCAAGGCATCAACAACAGCCCGGACGCAACACTCCTGCCGGAAGCTCTGTACTCACTGCTACTGCCACCAAAAGGTTATTAAGTGCCGGGGAAATCGGCCTCACAAGCGCTCCATGCGGCAGCCACGCGCACCCAGTCTGGGGACAACGAGATATCTCCGGCGAGACCTGTGGTCCAGGCGGCAACGCCGTCCGCAGTCGCCGAGCACGCAGTGAGTTGGCAACGCCGTACCAGCTCCCCTCTCTGACGGTTGAGCGTTGGAAGAGAAACAATGGCGGCGCTATTTAAGCTAAATACAGCTACAGCTGATAGCTATCGCAAAGATACGCGAACCTGCGATTACGATTATATACACTGCACACCCCGCTTTTTCAAGCAACGGAAGCAAAAGGCCGCGATGGATCTGACCATTTTTCACATAACGTGCACTTTCGACCTTAACAACTGTTCATTACAATGTCTTTGAAAACAGTTTTTCCAGGGTGCCGTGCACACTTGCTAGAAATTTACCACTATCAATAAATAATAAAACTAATAATAAAACTCATATTACGAATAATAAACACTGATTTAAAACTAAATACATAACGTTAATCTACAGCTAAATATGATTTTAAATCATTGGTAGAGCTCTAGAGAGCGCCGCAGCAAAAAATCACTCATTTCTTCCTTGTCTCTATCTAGAAAACGTTCCTAACATATACACAAGATCACTGTCAAATTCTGAATCTATTAAACACTCGATTCAAAAAGTACCGCACTGAAACCCGGAAATATCGCGAATTTCGTCGCACCGGCACAAACTCGCGACCGTTGGGAACGGTTACCCCGCCCGTCTCGTCCTGTCTGTCTGTGTCAGTCTGTCTGTCTGTGTCAGTCTGTCTGTCTGTGTCAGTCTGTCTGTCTGTGTCAGTCTGTCTGTCTGTGTCAGTCTGTCTGTGTCTGTCTGTCTGTCTGTGTCAGTCTGTCTCTGTCTGTCTGTCTCTGTCTGTCTGTCTCAGTGTCTGTCTCAGTGTGTCTGTCTGTCTGTCTCAGTGTGTCTGTCTGTCTCAGTGTGTCTGTCTGTCTCAGTGTGTCTGTCTGTCTCAGTGTGTCTGTCTGTCTCAGTGTGTCTGTCTGTCTCAGTGTGTCTGTCTCAGTGTGTCTGTCTGTCTCAGTGTGTCTGTCTGTCTCAGTGTGTCTGTCTGTCTCAGTGTGTCTGTCTGTCTCAGTGTGTCTGTCTGTCTCAGTGTGTCTGTCTGTCTCAGTGTGTCTGTCTGTCTCAGTGTGTCTGTCTCTTCTTAAAAATGGTTCCAAATTTTTAACGAAAATTTCCCTAAGATTGTGGTTTTACTCTTGTATAATATAAAGTAATATTACGGTTCTACCATTATGAAACCGAAAAATTGAGAAACTAAAAAAAATGTGCTTTGGACGGCGGTCGATGACAGCTGGGAAGATGATAGGGCAAGACCGAAAATCTAGCTGATACCAAAGAAATTAGGCACAAGAAAGTCTGTGCCATTTGTAGCACCCCTAGTTTTTGTTTTTATTACTTTGCAGTACTCGTCCTCCAAAATGCTACCTTGACGTATGCGAGTCACAAAGTAACACTTTCCAGTCAATTAATTTTGTTCGGATGTCCTATTTTCAATGCATTAGAACTAAAAGTATACTTATGTAACAATCCTAAACGTTGTCTTTCACGTTAATACGTTATCTTAACAAAACCTCATCTGACAATTCGTTGAGATAAGTTTTGAAAGACGCAAAAAGTTATTTGGGTAACTGGTAATGAAAGTGAACCTTCTAAAAAAGATTGAAATGCTGGATTTTGAAATGAGTATGCCAAAGACTATTTCGTATGTATTCCAAACATTGTTTTTAGTAGGAACTCACAGATATATATTACTGCCATCATTCTCAATATGTGAGGCGCAGCAGTGTTAAATCATGTCCCCGAGGATTTGTTTAAACACAGTACCCAGCCTTTTTATGCGATAACGATGTCTCTGCGGTACGCGTATGGGAAAATATATTTTGCCGTACTCACACTTTCCAATGAATAAACAATTAAAGTAAGTACTAATTTTCATGAAAACTAGCTTTGTTGTTGCCGTAGGCATACCGCAAGGCACACTTTCCAATCAATAAACAATTAAAGTAAGTACTAGTTTTCATGAAGGTGTGATGAAACCTGTTGTTATTGCAACTGTATTAAACATAAAACTCTTTAAGACAAAACTCTCTTGTAATTTTCTGAGGCTGCTGACTGTATTATTGATGGCTCACAGTACACCTCTGACTTCTAAATGACAACACCTGTTCAACAAATGATCAGCGTTCAAGATATATCGCTTTCGACTCTCGGAAGCCCAAACAATATCGGTTGCACACCAATCACTCTCTTACCAAAACTCCAACACTAACTCAAATCGCTGACTCACTGCCGGCAGCAATGTTGTGTCTGATGTTATGACATGACAACGTCATCGAGAACTAGCAAGCTTCCCGCGTCGGAACAACGTAAAACACACCCGCTGAAAGGTTCCAGACGGCGACTACCCACTGTGGTTGGAAAGACACACGATGAGGACAAAATTCACTGTATTTTCAAAACTACAATTTATACTTTTCAAGTACGGACGAAAAGCAAAAAAATCCTTCCTGTTACTTCTATATTATCTCTATTTATTTTTTACCGGGAGCGGTAGCTCAGTGCATCAACTGTCCCTGCAGCGCCTCTGACCGGGAGGTTCTAGGTTCGAGTCCTGACGGTGGCAGGATATTCGACACTAGCTTTCCAGCTTGGTCGAATTCAGTTGCTGTCTGGAGGAGAATTCTAGCGGCTTACACTTATACTAACATGCAATACACTACCACACATGCCGGGAGACCGGTCGGGAGCTTAGAGCTTGTCCCGGCTGAGGCGGTGCCCCGCTGGTGGGAGAGTCCTCGTTAGGGGGAAACCCCGCTAGCAGACCGTATGTCGGCGCCGGATCTCACCATCCAGTGGGAAGATCACTGCCATCTCCCGAGAAATAAGCATGCACTACACTGACGGGACTAATAACCTCAGCTGTTGACGCGCCCGGAATCACCAACCAACCAACCAACCAACCAACCAAACCAAATCTATTCATTTTTTGTCCAGAATATAATTAAATACGTAGGTAGTTCAGGAAGCAGAGCCGCAAGAAATGTATCTTATTTTGGGATCCAGATTTCTCAGAAATGTTAATGTTTCAAAATTATATTTTTTCTCTCTTTAAATCTCTCTTTTTCTCTCTCTAAATCTCAATACTTAAAATAAATTCGTATGTGGTCGACATATTTAACACAAAAGCACGTAAGAAATACAGTTATTACAAAATGTTACATAATTATATTCAAATATTGCTGGAAAAAAAGTTGCACCACATTAACACTTAGGAAGAAATGAATGATATACAAAATGCATGTTTTAAGTAGACGATTTCCAAACATACCGAAATTGAAGTGGAACTTTTTGTCAAAATTGTTAATGTGGATATCATGATAATTAGCTTCTCTAATTAACACATTGGGACACATATGACAGGTGTACGTTACAACCATGATTATTCTGCTTTCATCCACCACTGCTAACACACAAACAAGTGAACGAAAATTCCATTTTTGTCCTCTGTCCTCCCAATTCCACCCATAGTGCAACGCCAGAACGGAACAAGAAGGTTGCAACGCCCGCAAGAAGCCGGCGGAGTGACAAACGGTTTTCAACGAAAACGATTAGCGTGGTGATTGACTGTAAGGCCGTCTGCGGGACTCGAATTCCCGCCACGCCCACCCAGGCTATCGAAAACCTGACCTCGCGCCCGCCGCCGCTCGGCCCGGGCACTGAGCTTACGTAAAGCGCCGCGTGCATTACAGCACGTAGTGTCCGGTTCTGATTCACGGGCACGTGGCGGGAGAGGAAGTAGGTCGAGTGCTGCGGCAGGGACTCTCTAAAAATCAATGGAACCCTCGGGCAACGTACTCTTCCCAAACATTTTCGCTTGACTGACGAAAAGGAACATTGGTCTTGATTGATTGATTTTTTCGTGTTTCCGGGCGCGTCAACTGCTTCGGTCATTAGTCCCGTTAGTGTACTCCATGTTTTTTCTCTCGGGAGATGGCGGTGATCTTCCCCCGCTGGATGGCGAGATCCGGCGGCGACCTACCGTCGGCTAGTGGGGTTTCCCCCTAACCAGGACTCTCCCACCAACGGGGCACCGCCCCAGCCGGGACAAGCTCTAAGCTCCCGACCGGTCTCCCGGAATATGTGGTAGTGTGGTGCATGTCAGTGTAATTGTATGTGTAAGAGGAGAGGATAGGACAAGAGATAGGACAAGACAGATCGCGCGCGGTCCGTGGCCCGTTTGGAAGGGTACTGCTCCGGCATTCGCCTGGTGTTGATCGGAGAAACCACGGAAAACTACCGATCAGAGCAGCCGGCCGCTAGAATTCTCCTCCAGACAGCGACTGAATTCGACCTAGCTGAAAAGCTAGTGTTGAAAATCCTGCCGCCGTTAGGACTCGAACCTAGGACCTCCTGGTCAGAGGCGCTGCAGTGACATCAATTGATGCACTGAGCTACCGCTACCGGTATTGGTCTTGAAATCAGACCGGTACAAGGGAGGTGCGTTTGTGCTCTATCTGCTGCCGGCTACTTACGGTAAGTACTCTGCAAAAAACAAACAAACGAACAAACAAACTTTTGCTGTTGTAACAAAATTCATTGGTCTACCCCCACAAGGCTTGTAATGCCGAGAACTCATCTCTACCTGTATGCAGATTTGAAGTTGTAAGTGGGTTAAGGTATGGATCTTAGAATTTAAGGAAATCTGCGTAGAATACACATCTCCCTGTAGTAGGCCACACTCAGTTTTAACAGTCTTTTACTTACAATAAATTAAAATTTGTAATTGACACCACCTTGTCTCCCACGTTTACCAATGAAATATGATGACCTTCACCGTCAATCAAGGACACAACAGCGGACACAGATCTTATCGTCCATTACCTTGTTCATGCCTTGCGATGTTCCTTGGCTGAGTCCATTGGGGTTTTGATTAGGGAGGGAAAATCAGTATATTATATTTTGCCAGGCATATGTCGGTATTCTTTTACATGACACACGAAATATTTTCTATTCGGCGAAAATGAAACACCCGAATTCGAAGCCAGTGTGTTAGTTCCCATACTAAAGGAAAAGCTGCATATGTACTTTCATGTGGCCAAACTATTCATTTGTCACAAAAGCATGTAAGAAATACAAACATTTATTCCATTAAAAATGTAGTCAGTTCTACGGGAACATTACAATAGAAATTTACGGGTAATTAATGGTATATGAAATGCGCGAGATAAGACGACGATTTGTAAATTATTTAGCTTCTGAAGAAAGTGGGGTTGGGGGTGACCATTGGTGTGGTAATGGTCGGGTGTACACTGTCTCGAATTCAGACTATTCATGTTTTCTCGTATTCATACAGTATCTCCATTTCTATTGAACATGTTTAGGTAATATTTTTCCATTCATTCACATGGAAGGGGATTGGGATGACGCGATAGCACATGTGAGAGCTCCCCTGCAAATATACAAAATGCTTTCTTAGATCTCTTTGAGATCGCCCAACACTTTTGTCCTGACTAACCCTCGCAGTGCGAGACTGCTTCCAACGCGGAACATGCACGCAAAGCCGAGGGAGCGGGCAGGTCGCAACTGCCGTCCGCGGACTTTTTAGTTGGCGTATTAACTCTTTTATATCTGCACTCGCCCACGAGCGCACGATTTACGCAAAGCTCGCGGAGTGCCAGGAAAAAAGACGCGCGTATACCCACGCGCGGCCCATGCCCACGCAATGGCCCCACGGATCACAGCTTCCACGCTTTCCGCCCTGCCCCTCTACTCTTCCCTCCGGCCCGGCCCCTCCGGCCCGGCCTCTGCGGCCCGGCCTCTGCGGCCCGGCCTCTGCGGCCCGGCCTCTGCGGCCCGGCCTCTGCGGCCCGGCCTCTGCGGCCCGGCCTCTGCGGCCCGGCCTCTGCGGCCCGGCCTCTGCGGCCCGGCCTCTGCGGCCCGGCCTCTGCGGCCCGGC
>BLKR01006647.1:0-41826 GCA_011170035.1 Teleogryllus occipitalis | reverse complement strand
CCCGGCCTCTGCGGCCCGGCCTCTGCGGCCCGGCCTCTGCGGCCCGGCCTCTGCGGCCCGGCCTCTGCGGCCCGGCCTCTGCGGCCCGGCCTCTCCGGCCCGCCTCTCCGTCGTTATTTTAAAAATAATTAATGTGAAACAAATGAGATACTGGTCTTTCATCACTATGGAACTTGTAACCAAAGTTAGTTAGCGACAACTGTCTAGACAGTGGGATCAAACTTGTGCAAAAGGAGGGGATAACGAATCTCCTTGAATAATTTCCCTGTTAATCTGAATACTTCGTCTCAGCTAATAGTGATATTTTACGCCGAGTAGTCGAGTGTCGGCTATCCGTTTCATAATTTTCGCCCATGGGGGTACGGAGCTGTTTACTCTGGTTGCCGGTCGTCGGTGTTCCTGGCTGGCCCCATAATTATCAGAGATACCAGATTGTCAGTTGCATACACGTTGTGATTCATTACAGTAATATATAGATCTCTACCCGGGGTCTGTACTACCTCATTTAAGACAAAATTTGATGTCTCTATGACTCTCTTAGCTTTAGCATTTTCGTATATTCTCCTCAACTGTGAACGAGATTCGAATGGAAATAGACGGACTGGTCCTATTTAGCGTCGACGGAGGTTTCGCATCATGTCCTTATCGTGTGATTGATAGCCACACGATACACGGATGTTTCACTAGGAAAGATAAACCTTTGAGAGGACCATCGTTTTCAGGGATATTAGGTGGCGCTATATGTTGGTCATGTGAATAGTTTGATGGAAGAACATACTCTACATTTCTCTGAATGTCTGCAAGATGTTCTGTTGTGAATTTTCAACTGCTGAGAATGCATCGTCGTTAAGTGGCAAGCTTTTTTGAATCGAGGGAAGGTCTCATACCTGGGATCCGCTCTCTCCACATCGTAAAAACTATTTCTGAGCGCACAGTTTTCGCTTTTGCGTAGTAAAACTACTACATCACATCGTTTAATTCATCCCATGTCCACCTCTGACGATGGCTTCGAGCTATTGTCGACTCTGGGACTAACATCCGTGGGATAGCCAGACGTCGATAAGGTGACATTAGCTCGATTTCTGAGCAGGTATTCGACATTGGTAGAACATGGCACATTAAGATTCATTTCGTTTCTTGTACTATCCACTTGGCTCATTGGTTTTAAGTGATGTTTCGCAGGAAGCAAGTTCGAGTTCATACATCACAATTAACCGACGGCTTATTTCCTGTTATCCGTAATATAATATATATCCGTATAATAATAATAATAATAATAATAATAATAATAATAATAATAATAATAATAATAATTATTATTATTGTTATTGTAGAAAGATGTAATGTTTATTGTCAACCGCACCAATAAATTTATATGAATTATACGTCTTAATTCCTGGTATCATCGTGGATTGATCCTATTTGGTTCAATAAATTTAAAAAGAACCATCTTTCTACAATATTAAAACGGGATCAACAGGAATATATTCAACCATTCTAATATTATTATTATTATTATTATTATTATTATTACTATTATTATTATTATTATTATTATTATTATTATTATTATTATTCGTGTTGCCTTCCCCCTATTCTATCACGTAGGCTGTTGAGTGTACCTATAAGTCCCCAAATGCCTCCAATGCTGCCAACCTCCATTCATTCCCAGCAGCCTACTCGCGCGCACTCTGACGTCGCGATCTGCGTCACGCTGTCCCCCTCGCCATCAATGGGATTAACGTGGGCGTTACTCGGCGCAGCGCCTCTTTGTCACAGGCACCGTAGCGCGTGCGCTTAACGAGTCGCTTAGCGCGGCGCCCATAAAAATCGCCGAACCGCGTTCGAACCTCCGTCATTAGATCGTATTCCAACGCACTGGGTCGCCAACGCATTCGGACTGGAGACTTCGCGAGGAGATAAATCGGTCGTGGTGATAAGGTGCAGCGGGGTGGTGGATTGATTGATTAGTGATTCCGGGCGCGTCAACGGCTAAGGCCAATAGTCCAGTAAGTGTAGTGCATGTTTTCTCGGGAGGTGGCAGTGATTTTCCCTTGCTGGACGGTGATATACGGCGTCCTACCTGTCGGCTAGCGGGGTTTTCCCCAACTAGGTATCTCGCACTAGTGGGGCACTGCCCTAAGCTCTAAGCTCCCGACCGGTCTCCCGGAATATGTGGTAGTGTAGTGCATGTTAGTGTGAGTGTGTGTGTAAGGGGAGAGGATATGACAAGGAAGAGGAAGGAAAGATCGCGCGCGGTCTGAGGGCTGTTTGTTAGGATTCTGTCCGGCATTCGCCTGGTATTGAGTGGTATGGTGGAGGTGCATGGCGAGGAAGCAAGATCGGCAGGAGGTGCGGCGAGGCATGGCGTAGAAAGGTGTGGCGGGAAGCATGGTGATGAAGAGTGACCAGAAGGCTGGTGGATGTGCGAGTCGGGAGACACAGACGGGAGGGTAACGGGAAACCATAGCAGAGAGTGCAGTGGGGATACAGCAAAGTGACGTTGGAGATTCTTGGAGGATTAGCTACAGCAGATATGGGTGGGTGGATAGTCGAGGTGGGTGGCATGATGGGTAGGCATAAGGGGGGAGGTGTGACGGGTGACATGACTGGTTGACGTGGCAAGGAGTTGTGGCGACGAGATGTGGTAAAGAGGTGTGGCGGCGAGGTGTGTGTGGCGAGGTGTGGCAGGGAGATGTGGCGATTGGTATGGGGAGGCCTCTCGGAATGTAAAGCGTGGAGTAGAGGAGGTTGAAAAGCAGGGCAGAGATGCGGAACGAGGGACGGAGAGAAACCGTGGAGGGGGATTGGAGAGGGGAAGTGCTTAAATCTTGGTTCCCCTCCGCCCGGCGACCAGTACTCATGCGTTTAATGGCGTCGCGGATCTTGCTTTGGACGATCAAATTTACGCGTCTGTCCCCCTTCGTGCTGTGCGTGTGGAATAGGTGGATAAAGCTATTGGGTCCGGCAACTCGTCGATGCAAATTCGCAAGACCCATCGACCGAGCCGCTTCTGCTCGTCATGGAAACCTTTGGACAGTGTGACTGATTTAATAAATTTGCTAATACAGGGAAATTTTTGTTTGTGTAAAGCTTTCCCAGTCATTTGTTTTTAACGTGGTCCTTGAAAGTTTCCTTTGATATTACGGGCTGTAACATGGAGTGAAATTTACTTGTGATGTGTAAAACGTTTGACATTTTCTCACCTGTCTTACTTGTTTCACAAGAATATAAATTTTATTCATTTACATTATTGTTAGAACAGCCTACTGAACATCATTCTAAGATTATATATGAAATATATGTAAGCCCGGTTGTTTTTTGATGAGCGCGGCAACATTCTTTTATCCACATATTGAACTCAAAACATTTCATTTCCTTCATATTTTGTAAGGTCGCATTTTGTAAAATTAAGTTTTGCTCACACAGCACAATATAGACATTCCCAGTAAGTCTAATTTCCAGTTCTCTAGTTTTCCACTAAAAATTATTCTCCACCCCTTTATTTGGGAGTAAGGTAATTCAGATGAAGCGTAAGTAAAATGTACTAAAACCAATAAGTTGTTTCCGGAATCTCAGTATTTTTACTCGCAAGTAACAAAATTAAACATACCATTCACACATTTTAATGTTACAAATTAATAATGTTGAAAACTAGATACGAGTACTCTAATTGTCACGTCAGATTTAATATCGTCAACAACGAGCACATTAAAATACATAACGTTCGATTATTTATTGCGCAACTTTTTATAGGCTCCTGAAATGTGATCGAACTAATAACATTATAAATTCAATCAATCATATGTCACTCGCGTACATTAATATACTATGTCCCTGCATAACACGGAAGAAAGTCACATTTCAAGTTCACAGAGCAGTTTACTTGAAAAACAGAATATTTTTTTAAAAAAGAGAAATAGATTGAAAGAAGTAAAAACCAGGAAGTTTTGCATCAAATAAACGTTGACACGGTATTCATTCTACGTTCAGTTACTATGCCATTATGTTATGAGAACTGATATTGGCCTCACGAACAAGCACGATTTTCTTTACGCTTTCACACGTGCTGAATCTTTATGTCGAGGGGTCCAGATGTTTACAACGAATTCACCGAGCTGCATCTGCATGTGAAGTAGCCTACAGCACTGTCATGTAAAATTCATTGATGTGACAATCACCGCACGCGTGCTGTCGCAAAGTAAGTTTCAAAAACGTATTTCATCTTCTTCATTATAACTTTATCTTATTTTATTCATTAGTGTGTTTCAAACTGAGTACATCTGTTTAGTGGTCCTCGAAATGACTACTACTCTGCAAAGGAAACATTACCGCAAAATTAATTTTAGTTTTTGTTTTCGGAGAACGTTGGACCGAAACAGGGGGTGTTACAGGGGGACTGTCCTTGGGGCTGAGACGCAGCTGTTTTATTCCAAAATACTCATTTTAGTGGTCGGAAATATTCCAGAGGAGGAAAACGACTTCCGCTTGCCTTCACCAAGGAGGTCCGGGTTCGATTCCCGGAAAATCTCATGTGAAATTTGTTCCAACAAAACGAGCTTGACTGCTACAAAGGGGCTAATGCAACCCATGTGAAGTGTCCTAAACCCTACCACTGTCCTAATTCTTTCCCAATTCAGACCGCTGGATGGAAACGCAGGGCGCCTATAGACACGTACGCGGGGATGCTACCAGACGGTCCTCTCGACAACTAACTAATCTCCAAGACACCCCTAATGTTAAATAAATAATGTTGTCGCTGATGACCTCGTAGTTAACGCGACCTTAAATAATAAAATAAACAGACCAACTTGCATGATTACATATAAGGAAGAGATGAATTTATGACATGACATGATTATGAAAGGTGTCAAGTGTTCAGACACATCATAGAAATGGGAAATTGAGCTTGTCTAGTCAATCAATACAATTGCAGTTAAGCCGCTTATAAGAAGTTCTTAAGCTAGTCGGTTCGGCGCATTTTTTACGTTAAAACTTTTATTCGCGTTAGAATCATTTCCACCGCGTCGTTTAAGAAGTTATATTCTTTAATGCCTACATATTTGTACGATGCGCTTGGCTGAAGGGCTTAAATCACAGCGTGCTTACCAAATTGAATGCTGAGTGTAATTTCCACTTTGCCTTGTTTGAAGTTGATTTTAGTGTTTTTTCAAGCCTAAATTTCATACAATATGCCCACTGAGTATGATGCCACAAATTATGCATTGCTGAATTAAATTATCACATACATTTTAGAGGAATCACTTCAATTTTAGCATACGATTCAAGAATATCCATGTAAAGCAAATGTATTTTTAGTCCGTCACTTGTAACTTGGAGCTTGTAATCAAAGTTAACTTGTAACAATTTTCTAGACGGAGCAATAACACTAACTCAAAACAACATAGCGAATAATGAATCTCCTATGATAATGAAAAATACCTCCTATTAATTTGAATAGTTGTTGTTTCTACGACTTGTTCTCCGTTGGATATAAGTAATTTCGTACTCCCAGACTTCTTAGTGATCTTTCAAAATGCAAATCTAAAATGAAATAGATGTATCCCCAGGGCCTTCAGTATTCAACCATGTCGTAAACTGTTAGAGGTGTTATGGTAGTCAACCGAATACATGTTCAAATTATATTCTCGTTTCCTTACATCATTTTTAATGACTTTGTTGAGTAGCATCATTTTCTTGTATGCGTAGGAACCTTTACAACAACCTTTATTGGCAATGGATGTTTCTCTTGCAAGTATCTATATTTTGTTAGGTATTGCCACATTTATACCTGTCCGCATTACTGGCAATACGTTAATAATTCTTTGCTAAAGTACCACCTATCACATTCTGTCAGACAGGTTAATTCGCGTATAATTTACTGTGGGAGTTCCTCAGGATTTTGTAAAATTCCATTGCCAGCCATTCCAGATGGGAATGTAATGGTATTAATATCTTTACACAACATATCTGGATTTCTTACCCACACTTGGAGATTTACATGTAGCATTATCTTTACTATATTTTAACCTGTTATATAAAAATATCCACGAAATATACAATTAATCAAAATGTACAATTATTTATGCGAACAAATTTTGAGTATGGGTCGACGAGAAGTGATTGGCAGTGTGCGGCGGGGTCTCGTAGCTGGAGCCGTGTGGGGCATTGCGCATGCAGGGTGGCGGGTGGCGCGCCTCATCAATGTGCGATTTGTCAGGCGGCGCGGGGAGTGGCACAAGCGGCAGCGCGGGGGGTGGGCGGGGCTCTGTGGCAGCGCTGGGGGCGGTAGGGGAGACGTTGGTGAAGACGGGGCGTGGGGTTTGGTGGATCGGGGCGGGGTACAGGGGGGGATCTGGTGGGGAACGCAGTGGTTGATTGGTTGGTGATTTCAGGCGCGTCAACAGTTCATTAGTCCTGTAAGTGTAGTGCACGTTTTTTGTCAGGAGATGGCGGTGATCTTCCCCCGCTGGATAGCTAGTGGGGTTTACCCCTAACCAGGACTCTCCCACCAGCGGGGCACCGCCCAAGCCGGGACAAGCTCTAAGCTCCCGACCGGTCTCCCGGAAATGTGGTAGTGTAGTGCATGTTAGTGTGTGTGTGTAAGGGGAGAGGATAGGACAAGGAAGTGGAAGGACAGATCGCGCGCGGTCCGTGGCCCGTTTGGTAGGGTACTGCTCCGGCATTCGCCTGGTGTTGATCGGAGAAACCACGGGAAACTACCGATCAGAGCAACTGGCCGCTAGAATTCTCCTCCAGACAGCAGCTGAATTCGACCTAGCTGAAAAGCCAGTGTCGAAAATCCTGCCGCTGTCAGGACTCGAACCCAGGACCGTCAGGTCAGAGGGAACGCAGTGGCGGTGCGAGAGCGAGGAAGAGGCCGCATTGGGGTGGGATCACAGCGCCAGGGAGACATGGGGGGAAGGGATGGGCGGCACGGGAGTAGCTCGGGAGGCGGCGCGGGGGCGGCGCGGGGGCGGCGCGGGGGCGGCGCGGGGGCGGCGCGGGGGCGGCGCGGGGGCGGCGCGGGGGCGGCGCGGGGGCGGCGCAGGGGCGGCGCGGGGGCGGCGCGGGGGCGGCGCGGGGGCGGCGCGGGGGCGGCGCGGGGGCGGCGCGGGGGCGGCGCGGGGGCGGCGCGGGGGCGGCGCGGGGGCGGCGCGGGGGCGGCGCGGGGGCGGGCGGCGCGGGGGCGGCGCGGGGGCGGCGCGGGGGCGGCGCGGGGGCGGCGCGGGGGCGGCGCGGGGGCGGCGCGGGGGCGGCGCGGGGGCGGCGCGGGGGCGGCGCAGGGGCGGCGCGGGGGCGGCGCGGGGGCGGCGCGGGGGCGGCGCGGGGGCGGCGCGGGGGCGGCGCGGGGGCGGCGCGGGGGCGGCGCGGGGGCGGCGTTGGGTGCGAGGTGGTACGGCGGTGGTGCGGGATCGCTATGCCGGGGAGGCATGGGCGACGGCAGGGGCCGCCCTGAGGGGCGTGACAGTAGTAGCTGGGGAGGGGGCGGCGCTGGCGGTGGCGCCTTGCCAGCCGGGGGGGGGGCGCGTGCCTCCTCTGCACCTGGCGCGCAGAGTCCGTCTCGGGCGGAAGTCGCTACTCACCCACGCTCCTCGCGCCTCGCCATCACCGCCAGCATGGGAATGCTTCGCGCCGCCCCCCGCGCTGCGCGCTTCGGTCACCTGCCACCGGCTGTGAAATTCGTCGTGCATTGTTTGAGCAAATATACACATTACGTGAGATGTGAAGGGCCGCGAAAAAACGTGAAGAGGAAAGCCAATTCAAAAAGGTTTTACAATTTAAGTGCTTCTTCATCTGTTTTCTTCCGATAAATAATAATAATCTCGTTGAATATATTATATTCAACGAATATAATTCCGAATAATAATCTCGTTGAATATAAATAAAAATATTCGGAATCAGGTTGGCTCAATGTTTTATGTGTAAATAAATAAATAAATAAATAAATAAATGTCTTTATTGGTGGCGAGGCTCTTCCGTCTGATTATGTGTAGGTAATTTCAAAAAATTATTTTTAAATTCATGATTTTAATTCTCTTATCTCCTCTCTTATTTTCTAATTTGTAATTCTTACAATGCTCTCCCATTCATGTCATTCCTTGTTTGTGTCTCCTTGATGGCGTACTCACACATCCAAGTCCCTCGCGCGTCGCTCTCACCGCTAGCATCGCAATGCTCCCTTGCCTTCCCCTCCCCGCACTCCCCCCGCAGATTGTCCACCCATGTTGGGGCTGTCGAGCATAAAGATTTTAGAGGAATTTTTCTTTTTGTCCCCTTTTAGGATTATTTTTATTTCGTTAAAAGTAAGTGTAGAAGAGCGTAATAATTACAATTATGAATAAAAATAAATCGATATTTTCAATACGTAATAATCATCTCTTTCTCTTCCGTTTCTCTCGATTTCTCTTCCCGTCTCTCTTTCTCATTTAGATAATTCAATTATGTATTACTCATTTATTCACATATTTCGCTCTTCGCAATTTTTGCTGTTCATGGTATATCTTATGCCACTTGCTTTTTAGTCTTGCAGTCTACACTCGTCAATGATACTCTTTCCGCTCCGTCTGATGTGTAATACATCTGGCCTATTTTCGCACATTTTAGGCGTCTAAGTATGCTGGACCAAAGTAAAACCTGAACTAAAAAAGATAATGCTCTAAAAAAGAAATGTTTTCGGGTTCGATGCCAATATCCAGCATAACTGTATTATTTGACACAGACATAATTACGTACATTAACAATCTGATCCTTTAACACTCAAGAGTCACAACAGCTTCATCATTATCATATTTCTCTCGCTCATTTCATTCTTATTGAAAGTTACAGCTTCTCGCCCATAGCGTCCATCTTTTTTAGCTCCTTCTGCAGCTCCTCCTTCACTTTCTTCATTTTCTTCACTTTCTCCGTTTACGTCTTATTCTCCTTCATTCCTTCTTTCTTTCCTCTTTCTTCTTATATTTCTCCTTGTGCATCTCCCTCTCCTGCTTCTTACTTTTTTTATTTTATTTTATTCTACTCCACTTTTTTCTTCTGGTTTAACGGTCATTATATTTGTTGTTCTTCTCCTTCCTCTAGTTCTTTTTCTCCTTCTTCACGAGTTTCTGGTTGATCTGAGTTTGCATGGGCGTCACGAAGTCACAGAGACGCACCTCAGGTGCACAAACAGAGGAGAGGCTGCATCGTTCTGGCAAACGAAGTGTTCGATTGCAGAGTGAAGGTGCGGTTGTGTTCGTAGGAAGTAACAAAATTGTGTACGTTTCGGGAAAACAAATCGGAAAGCCATAAACAGCTTGAAAAACATCGCTCCATCTGTGAGAATGACGAGAAGTGAGCTCATGAATTTATTCGGCTGATTTTGCATTCCAGGTAAGGGAATTAAAATTATTGTCCATGAATAATATAGCACGACAAAAGTAATAATGCTAATTATTTCTCGATAGTACAAACACAACAGTTAGATGTTAAACAATTTTTAATATAGATTTGATTTTTTCATCAAGAAAAAACTATTACAGTTCATCAGATTCATTATAAATAATTGCTGTGATAGAAAAATAATTTAAAAACAACTGATTTTCTGGAAGTAGATCTTGTGTCAAGGAAGTAGTTAAGTACTAAGTTGATCAAGTTTTATATCGCTCAATGTAGCCAATATACTAGGTTTAAAAACACCCCATAGTTCAATTCTCTTTAGTAAAAATAAAAATATAAGACAATTGCAATAAAATTAAACTTTGTGTTTGTAATTTGTATTTAAAGAAGAAAATCATGAAGTAATAAATACCTTCAATTTATTAGTGTGCGTGTCGATTACCACAAACTACTTCTGTGGCGATTTTTCTTTTCTTGCTAATGGGCTTGACATAAAAGAAATGTTCAAAATACGGAATATTGTTGCAATAAATAGTAAACAAATGCAGAAATTAAAAACTACTAATCATGAAATACTACAAAAAGGGTAAGAAAGTAGAAAATAGAAAAACAACACTGAAAAAAATTAACAGAACAATCACTAAACGTTCAAGCAAAACCCTCCATTTAGCTTGGTTCTGATCCAGTTTGTTCACATCCTCACAATTTTTTAATATATGTTTATAGTTCTGTATTCTATTTTTTTGCATAAAATAGTGTTTTCTAATATTAACTTACTACTGAAGCCGAGTATGATGTGTCATAATATTTCGCTATTAGTCCAGATCCATAGAACAACTCCTTAACAGTTACAATTATCTTTCTCACGAACTTACCGAGTTAAATTTTTTATTTTGAATTCAGCAAGAGACTAAATAAGAATGATTACGTTTTTAGACAGCTACTAGTAAAAGCGATTTATTTTTGGGCATGCACAACATGCCAAATATTCATTATTAGTACTAATGTTATAAATGAGACAATGTTCGAACAAAACTAAGAAAATACTTTCGCCTAGCCGCATCAGATACTGCTGATCTTAATGCAAAATACTTCTCAGTTAAGTGGTTTGTTTATTTGAATTAAAAGAAAAGGAAAATCAGTAAGGCTGTTAAAAAAATAATGTCTGACACACGGAGAACATGTGATTTTATTGATTTTATTAGTGATTGACCGGCTTAGTGTCACAATGTTTCCTATCCACAAAAATACTTGTATTACTCATATTATAAATAACTATTGTTTCACATTATGTCGTATTTTTATTGTTTACCAGCTATCCTAAGGAATTCTCATATCAACGCACGAAACTCGAAGGCAGAACATACCAAACCTAATTGAATGCTAACAATACATCCTCACTAACTACATTAACTTCATTTGTATTTTTTCACAATCAAAATATTGATACTATTTACATATTTCGGCTGATTTAGGAGGTAATAATTGCTGTACAATTTCAACGGGTTTCTCTGCTTAGCTTTTAAACGCTTCACGCATCCTTTTCTTTCCAGTTTTGGCTTCTGCAGCCTTGGATTCGTCATCTGTATGTCTCAATATATAATATATTATGTTCTAGTAACAAATACTATTACAGCCTGGCAATCTACATTACCGCTGCTAAATAAAACATTTTTTCTTTGTTGAACCTCCAAAGTTTCTAAATACGAAGTAAACCGAAAATATCACTCAAAAATACATTACAATATAAAAGAAACTAGAAGTAATCGTAAGTTAAACATTAATAACAGTAATAAATAATAATAATAATAATAAATAATAATAAATGACGTACGTTTCCAATGTAACTTCACAGGCGTTGTTGTTGCTGCAATGAAGGTTTTATATGGTAATAAAAGTTAGAGAGCCTCATCCCTGAGGCGTGCAACTTCTAGACCTGTTTTCAACATGAAAGCCAAGCTTAGAAAACTTCTAGATATCGCGCCAAAAACTTCATTCCAAGATCAATTTCCACAGTGACGCCAATTACCCCAAAAAATAGAAGTCGTACCTGCTGTGAGTGGCAGGCAGTGCTGCCAACAGCCGTCGAGCCGCTGGGTTGAGGGGGCGAGGGGTCGAGAGCCGTGGGCGCGTAATTGGGTTCCTCAATAACCCCGTGAGATAGCATCCTCGAGCAGCGCCCTCTCCCCAGCAGAGCCTGCATTCGTTCAAGACGCCGGCGCGCGCCGTCTGGCCCGGATCCCCAAGGCGAAGAATGCCCTGCCCCCGCGCTCCGCTCCCCGCCCCGCCCACGCCAGGCCCGCGCTCCCGACGCCGCCCACCCCCAGCCCAGCCCACTTCCCCCTGCACGCCTCAGCGTCTTATGTACCATCCGCTCGCATCCGGTTCCGCTTCAGCTCCGCTCGCGTCCCGCTCCGCTCGCGTCCCGCTCCGCTCGCGGCCCACCTCCGCTCGCGGCCCGCTCCGCTCGCGGCCCGCTCCGCTCGCGTCCCGCTCCGCTCGCGTCCCGCTCCGCCCGCGTCCCGCTCCGCTCGCGTCCCGCTCCGCCCGCGTCCCGCTCCGCTCGCGTCCCGCTCCGCTCGCGTCCCGCTCCGCTCGCGCGCTTCGCCACGCTCCGCTCGCCGCTCCGCTCACGCCTCACGCGCTCACGCCGCTCCCTCTCCGCTTCGCTCACGCTTTCCCTCTCTCCACTTCGCTCTTACGTCCCTCTCCGCTTCGCTCACGTCCCTCTCCGCTTCGCTCACGTCCCGGTCCACTCCGCTCACGTCCCCCCCGTTCACGTCCCATTTTCTTCGCGCCCCGCTCCTCTTGCAACCCCTACCCTCGTGTCCTCCCCCTCGCGTCCCACTCCACTCGAAACTCGCTCTACGTTGAGACGTGTTCTTTTGTCTCTCCGATAGGTTTTCTTCACTCCCATAAGCATGTCTTCACTTTAATTGCTGCGTTCATCCCTCCCCGTCGATCTTCCTCCCGCGCTACGGTTCCTTCTTTTTATCGGACCTCCTTTCCTCTGAGAGGGACTTCTTTCGATTGTGGTTTTCTCCCAACGGTTATTCTATCCTTTTTTATTCTTTCGTCTCACTGTTTCTTTTTTCTTATTAACGGTTATTCGGCTTCATCGGTTGTTCTGCCTCATCACTTCTACCTCTCATTGATCCTTCTGCTTTCATTTCCTTTCTTTTCTCTCACTAGTTTTACTCTCGTGTCATCGGTTCCTTTTGCCTGAAAATGTAAGTTTTTCTCTCCAATTTCTCTGTAAAGGATTTCTCATCCCGTCGCTTTCCGCATCCCTTCGCCTCGTGCTTTTCTTTTATCCCATCGGTTGTCCTTCAGTATTCATCTACAGTCCATCACTGCATTCGCAGCTTCTCATAAAACACTCCAACTGTCATGTCTTTTTATATTTTTGCACATTGTGTTTCTGTCCTCTTCCTCCTGCATTCTAGCTAACTCTGCGTTTGCTTCTTCTATTGTCTCACGTCTCGTCTTCCTTCTTTTTCGTCTGAGTCACTCGTCAGCATTTTGGTTATGGATTTATCTCAGTATTTCTCTGGGCGCTCATTGCTTTTCCACAATCCCTCCCATGTAGCTCTTTGTCGAAGGCTTCTTTTGCTCTCCTCTTCCGTAACCATCTGATTCGAATTTACTGCTTCTAATTAATTTTCTTTCTTCTTTCCTCCACACACATACACTGCCACATTCAGTCTTTACATCCATTTTCTGTCCTACGTTCTTCGTTTCATCCACCAAGTGTCCTCTGTTTTTACTATTCTTTCTCTCCCGTTGTAATTCCTTACCCCTATTTCCAAGATGAGTTTCTCCTCACTTCATTCACCTCCCAAGACTCTTACTTTAGTTGCTTCTATGAAACATTCTTCGGCTTTCCTCCCCGTTCTTTAGCCTCATTTGATTCTGCATTCTTCATTTCTACAGTCACTACATCTTTCATCTTTACACCCCTCACCGATGTTCAGGCCTCTTTCGACTGAACTTGCTCATTTGTCCTTTGTTCATCCTTGTCTGCTTTAGCACTCTTTCATCTAGTGCTTCCATTTTCTTTGCACTCCCCTGAGTTCATATCTCCCACCTACACTTCCGCAATGGGTCCCCACTTAATCTGCACTCCCACTTCGAACTTCGCCTCGGACATCCGTGCGATTACATCTTCTCCCTCCCCTACGGTGTTCGTCCTCACGAAAATCCTTCCCGTTTCATTTCATCCTCCTTCTCCTCCCCCTCGCCATTCGCGATGCTCTTGTCCTGCCTCGTCCCACAAAGTTTCACCCACTCCCCAGCTTTCTTCCCGTCCACCTCCGCTCCTGGCACGCCCCCACCGCAAATCACGTCCCGTTACCCGTCCTTCTGCGATCCACGCCTCGGTCCCCTCATGTCCCCGCTCCCTGCCCCGATTCCCCACCCCGCTACCCTCCCTTCACCACCGTCTCGCCGAGCGTGGGTGAGTGCACGAGGGCGACGCCCCCGCGCCGCCCCACATAGCTCCGTCCTCTTCGCAATCACACACGCACCCCGCTCCTCTTGCAGCACCCGCCCGGCCCGCTTTGCGCCGCCGCGTCGCGCCGCGCCGCGCCAGATGAAGGGTGCGCGTTATTAACCAATGACGAGCCGGCAACCCTCGTGACGTCAGCGGCGATCAGCCCCTGGGCGACGCGGCGCGCCACGGCGGTGCCACCCCCGCCCCGCCCGCTGGCTTTTCCCTGGCGGCGGACGCGAGGGCCGCCGAGAGTCCCTGGTGCCGTGAGCGGAGCCGCAGCTCCCAGCAGCCGCCCCAGCAGGCGAGCCGGCCGACTCCCCGCGCCGCAGCAACAGGTCGCCGCCGCCGCCCGCCGCCCTCTCGGTGAGTTGCGCTGCTGAGAGGGCTTGTTGCATGCGCCTAGCTGGGAACCTTGCGACCCTCAATGAAATGTAGTCGACCCCCCACATACGTAATATTGTAATACATACGTGGGTGGTATATTGAAATGTCGATCCCCACATACGTAATTTTGTAATGTATCTCTACATACGTAATATTGTGGGTGGGTGGTATATTGAAATGTCGATCATCACATACGTAATTTTGTAATGTATCTCTACATACGTAATATTGTGGGTGGGTGGTATATTGAAATGTCGATCATCACATACGTAATTTTGTAATGTATCTCTACATACGTAATATTGTGGGTGGGTGGTATATTGAAATGTCGATCCCACATACGTAATTCTGTAATGTATCTCTACATACGTAATATTGTGGGTGGGTGGTATATTAAAATGTCGATCCCCACATGCGTAATTTTGTAATGTATCTCTACATACGTAATATTGTGGGTCGGTGGTATATAGAAGTTTTCTTTATCCCCAATACTAATATTGTGGGTGGGTGGTGAATTCAAATGTTATCGCTACCCACACACGTATGCCGATGGCCATGTACATATTATTTCAATTGTGGTTGCCGCAGAAAGATGTCGAAAATTTGGTCGAAGTGTCCTAAAACTTCTTTTCCGTTAAAAATATTCATAATATTTCAAATGTTCCTCACAGCAGAAGTACGCTTAGAAATGTTCTAAAAGATTTTGACGGTTTCGCCGCCTCTAGCAGTTGTTGCATGCGCGCAAGTTCACTATCTTCAAGGAAATTATGTTTTCTCATTTTATTTTCTACCCCCAATAGATTATTACAGTTGGTTACTGTAGGAGTGTGATCAGAAATTTGTTTGAAGTCAATCTCAAGCTCACTTCGCCGCTAGCGTTTGTGACATACCCGTTGGTTAAAAGAATTTCTCTTTTAAGAAAACAATTTTTCTTATTTTTTTTTTCGATCGCCTATGCGGATATTCGTCATATTTTAATACTTGAGACTACAGACTCATCTTGAAAAAAATACTTTTAAATGATTGTGACGATATTTTCTGAACAATTTAACTCCAAATATCACATAATACTATTTTTTATTAAAGTAATATTGGAGAGCTATTTCTCCTGCTGGGTTGTAGCACGAAGATAAAGTAATATTCCAACTCCATTTATTAAAAAAACATTTAAAAAACTTCACGGTATTTTCTGTGAAATTTTGTGACGCTCTTCTACGAGACAGCATTAACTTTATGACGTAATTAATCTTGTAATGTAATCCTTGCGTACAATATTTTATATTTCTAGCTTCATTCGACTAGAGAATTCTTTTCCATAGTGAACGTAAACGTAATATTTCAACACGTATCTTTATAGATCTACGTTCAGGTGTTTGCTGGACATGATATTTCAATATATATTTTTTGAGCCAAATAATTGTTATTTAAATATTACATAGTTATTAGGAAGTTTGTCCTGTATGTACATTCATTTTCTGTGAACATTTAACGCATCATTCTGTAGTTTTCGTGATGTATGAGATCTTTTTACATCCAAAACGGAACTTTCGTAATAGTTCATCTTTCGTTTAAACAGAGATATTCAGTATGCTAGGTTGTCTATATTTTCTTTGAAATTCTTACTCCATTAATACAGTTTTCATTATTTTATCTGCGTGGCCCGATTCGTTATGGTTTTAAAACTATTTTAAACATTTTTCTTTTTGTTTCGTGCAATTGAAAGAGTAATAAAATCTCTCATGCATATTCAACATTGTGAAAACAAATATCAGTAATATTTCGAAGCTCACTGTTTTAAAAATATGTCCATAAACTCTATATGATTTTGATTTCTTTTTAAGTACAATTTAATTTTATCTAAATACAGTTTTTACAGTAGGAACTACATTTTAAATTACGTAATTAACCACAGTTTAAAGGAAATTTTCTCTACAACGTCAATCATTCGGATAGAAGTTTAAATGCATCTTTAAAACTATTTTGTAAATTTTGCGTTAACAGAAGTAGGAAGAATATTTCTCACCACTTAATTTCAAAACGAGAGGAATTATAATATTCTAACGCAAATTTCTTTCGGGATGAGAAACGTCCAGGATTTTACCACCGATTTTAATGTATTAAAATTAAATGAACCTAACTTATCAAATTATTCTGCATTCACAGATCATTACGCGTTTCACTGAGGTACGTTGATATATATATCATATAAATAGAAAATTGAATAAATGGAAGTTGCACCCTTTAAGATAAGTAGAACGAGATAATCGTTAATAAAGAAATAAACATTTCTTTCTTTCTAAATGGTGTTAATTTACGGCGAGTGGTTTTATAAACATTTTATTCTAACGCATGAGCAACAATGTTTATAACATTTTATTTAAATAATACAGAATAATACCCAATGTCTGCTTCACGTTGCCACACGCTCTTTATAAAAGTATTCATTCACTGTATCGTCGGATTTTGGTTTTATTATTTTTCCAGTATTTTAGAAATATCAATCAGTTGCTCGCAAGTGTAGTACTGCAATGAAAAACGTAAAAATTATTCTTTTTGTCATTTATAACATATTTTGCTTCGATAATATAGTGAATTCATTTTGTAAGACAGAAGCGAACAAAAAATAGCGTTCCGTTTTCGGATAACAGAATGCTAATACCTTTCATGGAATGTACGGTAAAATATTGCAGCTTTAATTTGTTAGGAATCGAAATCCAATACTTTTGTAGCCATTTTGCGTCCGAAGTATAATATTTCCGGTCTGAATTGGTAAACTGTTGCTATGATCGACGTCACATGTTTTTGACTCTGGGATTACAGTGTTTTCTTAATGGTTGTGATAAATAGATCTTGTAGAGTAGACATTATTTGGTTCAGTCCTGATGCAACAAAGTCACTGCTCTGAAAGTAGTTTTTCTCACTGCGGCTATTAAAAATTTGATTAGAGCCCACACATGAATGATTTAAATATTTCAAAATAGCACTTGTGTTTTTATATATATTTCTTCGGATTGGGGACGTTGCCATTCTGAGCATATTACATTTTACAAATATACACCTTTCTAGGCCATTCCCACGCCAAATTACTGAACATATTGCTGAATTAAATAAATGAAGTATCATGAATGTCATGTATGCTAAATTACATAAATGAAAAATCATTAGATCAACAAAAGTAAAATGAATAAAATATAAATTTTACATAACTTATAGGATTCTCACTTACTTTCACGATTCTAACGTACACCTCTAGCAATAGACAAAGAAAGGGGTTGCTTAAACAATGTAGGTTTGACATTATTGTAATCAAGGTTTTAAATTCAAAATAGAAAAACTTCATTGCTGAAAATAGATCGTATTGACGTGCATCAAAATTTGTTTGGTTAAAAATTGAGGGCACAAAAACTAGCTATCTGATGAAATTTATTGCACCAGTTAGTAGTTTCAGCCGAGATTTTAAGATTAATTAAAGATGCAGGAATTGATGTCAGCAACCACATTTATATATAATACCATGTAATATTCTATTGAATAAAATGTACAAATATTTTAAAGAAAATTGATTAAAGAGAAATTTCCCCGTATTTGGTGATTATTGCAACGAAGTATCATGTAATGCTTATGAACTGGCATTGTAATAAAGATTCTTTAGTTTAGGAGTAAAAATTTCAATAATTGACCTGAAATTGTTTTGTGCACAAGCAGGTCTCGAACACACCTGAATAAACTGATGAGAAGAACATTTTAAATATGTTTCGACATTTAAGAGTTAGTAATACAAAATAAAATTATTCGTAATCACATTATATCGGATGATCATCCATTAGCATTTTTCTCGTAACTCTGTAAACTGATTTATCATTTGTGTAAAAATTCGAGGAAATTAAAGGTCATTGGTATAGAATAATTTTAAAATAGGCTAGTCATGGATCGAGTTTAGTAATACAACGGATTCCCAAAGCTACGTATTAAATCAATAAATAAAATTCTGAAGAGCGGCCTCGATGCAGTAATCCACTGAAATGAGGATAACGCAATACTTGGATTTCGAGTGGCTGTGAGTGGGAGTCATATTCGACGGGAGCCTGTTGGAATAGATTGCTCTGCAACTTTCAGGGTGTCATATTGCGATTAAACTATATCAAATTAATTTTTGTACACGAACCTCTTAAGTTTCATTTTACGGAAGGGTTACCGTCTGAAAAACAGCCTTTTTTGGTCTAGGCCGATACTCCTCTTTAACGAACTGAGCCTGTAAAAACACGAGCACCAACTTCAGAGAAATAAATGTCTTATAAAGGTAAAACAGGTTCGGTCATTTTCAATTTCATGAAAATTTTTAACTTTGTGACGAATGCTAATATATTTCAATAATATTTATATTAAACTAGGAAATTTGAAAATATATTTCTTTGTGTATGTGTTAATATGTGAAGAGAAAAACCTTGTTCCCCTTTTAAGCATATTGTGAGCATGGAGGAGTGTGAGATTTGGTATAATTAACGTTTATATGGAGGAGTGCATAAAGCTAAAATGTATATATCAATATGAGTTACAAATGTTCTAAATTAAATAAAACGTATAGCGTGTTGCTACAAATCACAACACGCTGCAGATCTCAGATCAGTGCGCATAAGAAGAATACGATGCGTTTTTATAAAACCAAATGTTTGTGTCCCGTAGAGCAACAGATTTTGTTTCTCTATCCCCTAATGACATTTTTAAATGGTTTATACGCTTAGCATTTAAAAGAAATGTACTCTTATCTATATTTGCGTTTGAATATGTGAAAATCATACTGAATAGTTTCTGTTGCGTTTTTCATTTATTTTATTTATATAGTCAAAAACAGTAAAAACTGTATATGACGTATGGGGGATAAGATACTCTACGCACGCTTTCTTGAGTTCCACATTCCCTTCCCAACATTTTAACCCAAAATACGAAAGTTAAAAAAAGCGTTTTAAAAATTAATAATAATAATAATAATAATAATAATAATAATAATAATAATAATAATAATATATCAAAAGCGCAAGATTAACAACATTTGAAAAACTAGATATTTTCGTCCCCGAATTATAGAAAACTTATTTGCAACGGAAAACGAACGGCAGATTTGATTTTTATGCATTGCTAACAAAATAGTAACTTACTCTTAGCTCTATTACCACGACAAGTAAGTAATTTATATTCTCCATCGAAGTAAACACCATAAGTTTACTCACTAGATACTTAAAGATTTCGAGTGAACAAGATGGGGTACTAATGGAAACTCAAATGGGTTTGTTAACCAAACACCTTTTTTGGAATTTTTATTCGAGATTTTGGAATCAATTATTCTTCTTTTAAAGCTATTCCCGAAAGAGATGACAACCAAAGTAGTGAAGAGAAACTTAGAGATATACAAAGCCATACTCATTTCTGAGCATTGGCGAAGGAGGAGGAGGCATGCATATGTCCTCCCCTATTCTTGGCGGGTGATCACCGTTGGGGTTTGCCTTTGCCTTGTATTGTGTAAATAAATCAAGGCAGGGTGAACACAGGCTGACTGCGTGAAGAATGGTCGTGGTTAGGATGATGGTTTAAATGAGGTAGATAACGGTTCAAAGGAAATCCTCGCCACATTCACATGGTTAATTGATTAGTGACTATTGCCGCTAAAATCATTAATGTCTTAAGTGTAGTACATGTTTATATTGCGGGACGTGGCGGTGAACTTCCTCAGGTGGATGACGAGATTCAGTGCCGACCTATCCGACGGATTGCGAGATTTTCCTCCAAACAAGTATCTCCCACCACTGTAGCACCGCTCCAGCCCAGGAAAGATCTAAGCTCCCGACTGGTATCCCAAGTAGTGTAGTGTACTGGTGTCCCACGTAGTGTACTGGTGTCCCAAGTAGTGTACCCGACTGGTATCCCTAGTGGTAGTGTAGAGCACTTAAGTGTAAGTGAGGGTAAGTAAGAGGGCGAAGATAGGACAAGGAAGAGGAAGAAAAGCTCGCGGTTTGCTAGGGCGTTTGTAAGGGAAGTTCTCCGACTTTCGCTTGGTGTTGATCGGACAAATCAACAATCACATGGAGAAGACAGCTATGCCACACGTGAGACTCGAACCAGCAACCTGCATCTCCACCCCACCGTCCGCGGCCAGTCACTGATGCCTACTGCCCAACATTGAATTTTATCCCCACTACCCAGGAGCAGAATTCGTTTTCCTTTCGCTGCCATCAGTCATTTATTTTTAGCCGTGCACATTGGTAAAATGTATGCAGCTGCCGTTTGTTTGTTATACTGTGGACGTGACTGGGAGTCAAATCAACTCAGAAGTAGCGTAGCATTGCGTCGCGTCGCGAGGCCGTGACTGAGTACATTAAAGTCTCTTTGCCTCCACCTCCACAGAGTCCGGGAAAGCCCGGACCACGCATGCAAATTACGTCTTTCCAGGAAGTAAACTTACGAGAAGTAATTTCAGATATTCTATGATTAACAATATCCGTGCATGAAATGTTTTAGCTGATTGTCACCACAGGTTCCATCCCAGGGCTAAGTGAGTATTGCTTTGAACAATAATAATTTAGGAAATAAATATTTTTTACTTCTTTTTCTTGAAATATGGACTTCTATATAATTGTAGTTAGTACGTATTATGAACTTCATATTCATTTCCAACACTGGAGATGAGATAGTGCATTGTTAAAATTATTTTTTGTGTAAATGTTAGTTTATTTTATTCAATGATTTAATGGGTATTTTAAATATTAAAATAAGCGATTCAAATTATCTATATGTGAACCCAAGCTCTACACCCGCCCTTACCCAAGAGAGACGAATTCTGAACCGGACTGCATTTGTAATGTCTCTGTATTATGGATGTCAGTGCATAACTAACATTTTGAAATACTATTTCGTTTATTGGTGGCAGTATTATGAGCATCATTTGTCTATTTTGTCTTTTCTTAACTTTAGGTCATTGCTCCGAATCATTCACCCTTTTGTGTGTTGAAATTTTTAAAATATTTCTGAGGTTGAGTTTACACTGTTCTCTTCGTTACTACTATTTCGGAATAAAGGGGAAAAGCTTGGATACGATAAAGAAAGAGTTGGTTATTAGTTCTCTTCTGTATTTGATTAATATAAGACCTGTAAATTAATTTTATTTTTCAAATTGTAATCAAATTGTGCCTTGTTAGTAATGAACAATAACTTATCAAAAATGTAATAGTTATGAACTCCATACTACTGCGTAATATTCTACATGTTAATTTTGATATCAAAATAGTGTTTGTCGAAAACGACTCCCACTCGAACGAAAATCCAATGTTACAGGCTTACAAAATACAGTAATTTACTTGATGAAGGCCATTTATGTGAATCAGTAGGTTATTTGATGGTGTTTTCCCTTCATTAAACAGATAATTTTTAGAAAAAGTGGTCATAAAAGTGCAGGCTCTGGTTATTAGAGTGGTAAAGTCGCGCTGCTCAAGAATCGTCTGGCCAGCAACAGGTCTCTCGCTTCTCAGAAGATCGACTGCAAGGGTCCATCGGAAGGCAGCATCGATTTCCTGGCGAAAGCATGAATAATTAATGAGACGTTTATTAAGTTTCTGGCACGCGCCGTGCCATTCCGTTTGCGCAGATCGGGTATCAGCCACACTTCCGAAAATTCTAGGGCGTCTTTATAAAACCAAATTGCACTAGTACTGTCTCTTCATCCTTGTAATTGCGACGATGACCTTTTCTCATACATATTTACCTCTGCTATTTTTCTTTGTATTATATTGTAGAATTCCTCAAAATATACTAGGAAACATATATATTTAGAATTGATTCAAATTTTTTACTAATAAAGTTGATCGTAATCCATATTCAATACATACACGTACAACTAATGTTTCAGAGAATACAACAAAAGAAAACAGCGAGAGAAAAAATAACATTTTATGTATGACTAATTAGTCATAGTCCAAACCAAAGTTAAGTCATTAGTCATTATCAAAGTTAAAAGTAACTTTTAAATTGTCGAATATTTCAATAATATTAAATATTCTACCATTAATATTCTCGCGGTCCACTGCCGAAACTCTCTATTATTATAAAGATAGGTTATTTTAATTTTGCAAATCCGCTTTGATAAGCAGTTATTTCAATATTAACTACATGGCGTTTAATATATTGACCACGATACAGTTGCATATTAATGCATTTTTAGTGTTGAAGAATTTTCGGTTAAAACAGAATTTATACATTCCAATAAACGTGATTATGTAAATGCCATCGCGTGACAAAATTTAAATTGGATTACTTTTATTTGTCCGGCCAAACTGGTAGGAGCGACACCTCTCGCTAGAATATCACATTCAGAGCGAGGTAATTAGCGATTGACAACCGTATCTCTAGGAATGCCATACCACCGACTCCATCGCTCAGCGTCAGCTTGGCTCAGCCATTACCGCCACCATAGCCCCCGTTCGCCACTCCCCTCGAGAGGGGGTTACGCGGGTGCCACCGTCAGCAATGCTGACGGTATGCCGGGAACGGGGTCCGCATTTTATTGGAATTTTAATATTCCCCGGGGCGACGTGCCCGGGGGAAACTTTCGCGCGGCGGGTGGTGGCAAACAGGGCGTGGGACGCTGTTGCCATTCCACGCTCGCCTCTCGCCACTTGCTCTTCGCTCTCGCCTCCTCCATTAAACCTTGCGTTTCTCGCCCACCATCTCTCTATTTCGGCTCTCGCTTCATGACTCCCGTCTCTCGATTCCTTCCTCCTACCACCCGCTTTTCTTGACTAGCAGCTTGCATCCCGCCTCTTGCATCTCGCAACACGTTTATAACTTCTCGCCTCTTGCGGATCGCTTCTCATTCATAATATCTGCCCTCTTGTCGCTTTTCGCCACTCGTTTAGAATTTCTCGCCACTCGTTTAGAATTTCTCGCCACTCGTTTAGAATTTCTCGCCACTCGTTTAGAATTTCTCGCCACTCGTTTAGAATTTCTCGCCGCTCGTTTAGAATTTCTCGCCACTCGTTTAGAATTTCTCGCCACTCGTTTAGAATTTCTAGCCACTCGTTTAGAATTTCTAGCCACTCGTTTAGAATTTCTCGCCACTCGTTTAGAATTTCTCGCCACTCGTTTAGAATTTCTCGCCACTCGTTTAGAATTTCTCGCCACTCGTTTAGAATTTCTCGCCACTCGTTTAGAATTTCTCGCCACTCGTTTAGAATTTCTCGCCACTCGTTTAGAATTTCTCGCCACTCGTTTAGAATTTCTCGCCACTCGTTTAGAATTTCTCGCCACTCGTTTAGAATTTCTCGCCACTCGTTTAGAATTTCTCGCCACTCGTTTAGAATTTCTCGCCACTCGTTTAGAATTTCTCGCCACTCGTTTATAATTTCTCGCCACTCGTTTATAATTTCTCGCCACTCGTTTAGAATTTCTCGCCACTCGTTTAGAATTCCTCGCCACTCGTTTAGAATTTCTCGCCACTCGTTTAGAATTTCTCGCCACTCGTTTAGAATTTCTCGCCACTCGTTTAGAATTTCTCGCCACTCGTTTAGAATTTCGCACCCTCGTTTAGAATTTCTCGCCACTCGTTTAGAATTTCTCGCCACTCGTTTAGAATTTCTCGCCACTCGTTTAGAATTTCTCGCCACTCGTTTAGAATTTCTCGCCACTCGTTTATAATTTCTCGCCACTCGTTTATAATTTCTCGCCACTCGTTTAGAATTTCTCGCCACTCGTTTAGAATTCCTCGCCACTCGTTTAGAATTTCTCGCCACTCGTTTAGAATTTCTCGCCACTCGTTTAGAATTTCTCGCCACTCGTTTAGAATTTCTCGCCACTCGTTTAGAATTTCTCGCCACTCGTTTAGAATTTCTCGCCACTCGTTTAGAATTTCTCACCACTCGTTTAGAATTTCTCACCACTCGTTTATAATTTCTCGCCACTCGTTTATAATTCCTCACCACTAGTTTACACTAATGTATCGCCTCTTGCGGTTTGCCACTCGGTTATAATTTCTCACTCTTCCTGCTCGCTTCTCGCCACTCGTCTATAATTTCTCCCCCTTATGGCTCACTTCTGGCCACTTGTTTATTACTTCTCGCCTCTTGCGACTCGCCATCGTTTTTAATTTCTCGCTTCTTGCGGCTAATTTTTCGCCAGGCGTCTATAATTTCTCGCCTCTTGCAGCTTCCTTCTCGCCTGTCGTTTATTATTTCTTATATTTTGCATCTCTAGTCTTTCCTTGCGTGTCTTGCTTCTCGTGAAGTTCTTCTCACGTCTGCATCTTTCTTCTTCCTCTTCGCATCTTGTCTCGCCTCATTTGCGTTTAAGGTTTCTAGCAAATGCGTGAACACAAGTTTTCGAACGTATCTAGCTACGGAAGCTTACAATTTCACATTTTTTCTGCATCAGGCGCATTCAAAACCTATAACCAGTAACATATCAAGATCGAGTTCTCAATCAGGTCTGGGTCTCTATTCTACATATAGCAGAAGGTTAAAAAGAGATCAATTGTCAAACATACAACGTCGCTTCTCGCCACTCGTTTAGAATTTCTCACCACTCGTTTAGAATTTCTCACCACTCGTTTATAATTCCTCACCACTAGTTTACACTAATGTATCGCCTCTTGCGGTTTGCCACTCGGTTATAATTTCTCACTCTTCCTGCTCGCTTCTCGCCACTCGTCTATAATTTCTCACCCTTATGGCTCACTTCTGTCCACTTGTTTATTACTTCTCGCCTCTTGCAACTCGCCATCGTTTTTAATTTCTCGCTTCTTGCCACTAACTTTTCGCCAGGCGTCTATAATTTATCACCTCTTGCAGCTTCCTTCTCGCCTGTCGTTTACAATTTCTCACATTTTGCATCTCTAGTCTTACTTCTCGTGTCTTGCTTCTCGTGAAGTTCTTCTCGCGTCTGCATCTTTCTTCTTCCTCTTCGCATCTTGTCTCGCCTCATTTGCGTTTAAGGTTTCTAGCAAATGCGTGAACACAAGTTTTCGAATGTATCTAGCCACGGAAGCTTACAATTTCACATTTTTTCTGCATCAGGCGCATTCAAAACCTATAACCAGTAACATATCAAGATCGAGTTCTCAATCAGGTTTGGGTCTCTATTCTACATATAGCAGAAGGTTACAAAGAGATCAATTGTCAAACATACAAACTATAGATAAGTGTACAACAGTTGCACTTAGGAGGCGAAGTTTATCCTTTAGCGCTATACAATTACACTGTGAGTAACTTACTGCTACACAAATTATATTTATAATTCCATAAATTTCTCCATTTTATAAATTTTGAATGAAACGTCTTTGTAATGAATGATGGAATCGTATCTGTCATCAACACAGTCAATTTTTATTAATTTACTTGTTCTAGAAAAAAACAAATTCTATAAATTTTTTAAACGAGACCTAAAAATATTTTTATGAAAATTAAGTAAATTACGAAAGCAATAATAACAATCGATAGATAAAATCAGCAATGTAAAAATATGTTTTATACAAATGCCAAAAGAACAGAGTGCAGACGTATTGTCTTGTTGTTTACGTGAAATTAATATTTGTTCAGAATATACATCCTATAAGGGAAAATGTTTGAACTACCAAACCCCAACCATTAATCTAAAATAAAATAATAAAAATAGTTAGAAAATATGTACTTTCTCCAAAAACAAAAAAAATGTTAACAAATCGAAGTAAAATAGGCAATATCTAGTGAACTCACTTTGATGTCCCGTGTACTCACTAAAGCCCACGGAAAAAAATGTTAGCAAAAGTTATTCCTTTCATGGAAAACTGATCTGGAGTGATAAGTGATCGCCATGTTTTAAGACGGATGAATTCCAATGAATGACGAGACTGCCTTATACATTATTCATGAGTATAAGAAAAGACACTCACCTCCCTTTTGGTTAACGAGGATATAAAACACAATAGCTTCGCCGAACTCGTTCAGACTTCCTTTTTTAACCGAGGGGTCTGTTTAACGGGAATGATCTTATTCTTTGCACTGCAAAGATCACGTCATCACAAATGTTGAGAAAATCCTCCCGGATTTCTCTCAGAATCCGGACAAAGTGTCTTTGACAAAGAAGAAGAATTGACATTATGTGACAAATTATTTCGCGATATATAAAATGTATTATTCGAGTATAAAGAAATCAACAGGAAAGAATATTTAAAATCCAATCGTTTTAAGTTCAATTTTTGTGAGTGATTTCTTGAAACGAAATAAGTTAATTTTAAGTTCACTTCTGTTTCTTTGGTTGAAATATTGGTATATTTCTATTTAGTTTGCTTACTGACGTAACTGTAACAACTCTTTCATCGAAATGCTTTGTCGAACGTTAACTTTGAACAAATAATAATAATAATAATAATAATAATAATAATAATAATAATAATAATAACAGATAAAACTGTGGCTTTCAATAGACCAGATATAGTTTTGATTCACAGGAACAAGAAAGAAGTTAAAATTGTTGATATCGCTGTACTATTGACACACCATCTAAAGAAAACAGAGGCCGAGAAAATTAGTAAGTATGAAGATCTTGCTCTAGACATAAAAAAAGTGGAAACTACAGAGAGTAACAACATATCCACTTGTTATTTCGACTGAAGGTGGTGTAACAAAAAATTTCATAAAAAATCTACAAAAAATGGGATAACCTCAACGAATTCTAAATTAGCACAGAAAGCAGTGATACTGCAAACATGTCATATAGTTCCCAAGTTCTAGAACTAACACAAATGAGGCTCCTATATCGGTCGTGGGGGTCAGAGTGAAATCTCTCTCCTCAGTGACCGAGCTCTTTCCTTATCGTGGCAGGAATGAGCAAATTCAACCCAGCACAAGCTGCTGAGAATCGCAAGAGAGTAATAATAATAATAATAATAATAATAATAATAATAATAATAATAATACTCATGAGTGACGGTGATCTTCTCCCGATGGATGGCGAGATCCGGCGCTGACCTACCGCCGGCTAACGGGGTTTTCCCCCCTAACCAGGACTCTCCCACCAGCGGTGCGCCGCCCCAGCCGGGACAAGCTCTAAGCTCCCGACTGGTCTCCCGGCATGTGTGATAATGTAGCGTATGTTTAGTGTAAGTGTGAAATAGCTCACTCATGTCTTTTCATCGTGACTTCGCACGATTTAGCCGGCGTATTATATAGCATACTAAACGATCACTCGGGGGTGCTATATCGAATTTGTTTTTAAACCTGGCTGCAGAGTGTGCTGCGAACTGAATTTACACAATTCGACTGCTACTTTATTTCTGAGTTATTTTTTCTTTCTGACAAATCTATTCATTTCTTTGGTAATAATAAATAATTTACTTGCCCTCTCCCTCCACTAACTCCACAGGCATATAGCAGCCAAGGACGGTTTTAGATGAAGCTTCAAACCGACGTAAGTAATGTGTAGGCCCTGTCTAGGAGTGTACAATGCCTTAGCGGTCACAGCTAAATGTCTGACATTCCAGAATGAAACAAAATTGCTTATATGTTTCGTTTAGGAAGTTTACATATATTGAAGAAATAAAGGGGGCAAATTAATGCAAATCTACAAAAATGAGTTGAACAGAAATGGGGTTACATATTTGTAACAAAGGACACTAGAGGGTTATGAGCTTATTTTCGAAGTTTCGACGTTTCTTTTTTGGAGAAAGTTGCGCCCTGCTCCGAGAATACGGCGCTTCGTTACTTGCCAACCTATCTCCGATGTGTCCATCATTGACCTTTGACGATGTTAGTTGGCAGGTGCCTATGTCGGATATCGATGTCGGTGACAATGAATGTCGGTGATGTACCGGTATCAGTGACTATTGGTGGCTGTTGTAGTGACTATGGCTGTCAGTAATGGTCGTCGGTCATCGGTAATGGTCGTTGGTAATGGTCTTCTGTCTTCGGTAATGGTCGTCGGTCGTCGGTAATCGTCGGTCGTCGGTAATGGTCGTCGGTCGTCGGTAATGGTCGTCGGTCGTCGGTAATGGTCGTCGGTAATGGTCGTCGGTAATGGTCGTCGGTAATGGTCGTCGGTAATGGTCGTCGGTAATGGTCGTCGGTAATGGTCGTCGGTAATGGTCGTCGGTAATGGTCGTCGGTAATGGTCGTCGGTAATGGTCGTCGGTAATGGTCGTCGGTGGTGATGGCGGTGGTGGCGGTGGTTGGGACGGCGGCGACGGCGACGACAGGGGCGGGGGCTATGGTGGCGGCGGTGGCGGGGCTGGGAGAGGGGACGGGGGTGGCGGAGCAGAGCGGAACGAAGCAAATTCCCCAGCGGTGAGCAACACCTGAAACCGCATCTCGAGATTCCCTCTCAACTCCGCCCTCACGACACTCGCAGCTCGAGTGTTCTCTACATCGATCGCGGTTTCGAGATTGTGAATGGATACCAGGCTTGTGGTTTGCAATCTTTCATGTTCTTCTCTGATTCCCACTGGCGTAATTTATTCGTAGAAAAAGTGGAGGTTGCGAAATCTTTAGTGTAACTCTTCATCTTACCCCCATTTCACCAATTAACTATTCCCGTAACTACACTGAGGTGATGATAGGCATTGGATAGTAATATTCAAATATACATATGGCAATAGTATCACGTACGAAAGGTATAAAAGGGCAATGAATTGGCAGAGCTTTAATTTGTACTCCTGATTCATATGAAAAGGTCTCTGACGTGATAATGACCGCACGATGCGAATTAACATACTTTGATCGCGGAATGGCATTTGGATCTGGATTGATTGATTGATTTTTTCGTGTTTCCGGGCGCGTCAACTGCTCTGGTCATTAGTCCTGTTAGTGTAGTGCATGTTTTTTCTCGGGAGATGGCGGTGATCGTCCCCCTCTGGATGGCGAGATCCGGCGCCGACCTACCGTCGGCTAGTGGGGTTTCCCCCTAACCAGGCCTCCCCCACCAGCGGGGCACCGCCCCAGCCAGGACAAGCTCTAAGCTCACGACCGGTCTCCCGGAATATGTGGTAGTGTAGTGCTTGTTAGTGTAGGTGTGTGTTTATAAGGGGAGAGGATAGGACAAGGAAGAGGAAGGACAGATCGCGCGCTGTCTATGGCCTGTTTGTTAGGGTACTGCTCCGGCATTCGCCTGGTGTTGATCGGAGAAACCACGGGAAACTACCGATCAGAGCAGCCGGCCGCTAGAATTCTCCTCCAGACAGCAACTGAATTCGACCCAGCTGAAAAGCTAGTCTCGAAAATCCTGCCACCATCAGGACTCGAACCTAGGACCTCCCGGTCAGAGGCGCTGCAGTGACATCAGTTGATACTCTGAGCTACCGCTCCCGGTTTGGAACTGGACGTATGAGATATTCTGTTTCTTTAGGAAATCTTTAGGAAATTCAATATTCTGAGATCCATAGGAAGTGCCAAGAATACCCTATTTCAGGCATAACCTCTCACAATGGTCAACACAGAGGCCGGCGGCCGTCACTAACGAAATGGCGAGTCAATGTTCAGTTGTTTTTGCCCCATCACTCCGCTAGAAGTTCTGATTTTATTAAATCCCTAATACATGTAATTCATGACATTATCATAGCTGAAAAAGTGTATAATTATTGCAGAATGAAACCATTCTAAACAAATGCATTGAATTAATTATTGTGAACAGTATAAATACTTAAAGTTTTCTTCCGGGCTGAAGGGCCGTGGTCCATTGACCCTTCAGCCCGGAAGAAAACTTTGACTACAACTCCGGCCGTGAAAGCCTACATTGTTTTAGTGTAAATACTGTTCAGAAGATGAAGCTGAATGGTGTTACGACTATATCAGGCAACAAAATATAGAAGTGTGTCTTTCAAAAGTTGCTCTGAAAACTTCATTTTACGCAGCGTGAGGCAGAGAGTAAACAAGTATCCTCCGTGCCGCTGCGCAGCTGGCCCCGCGCTCGCAGAGAGGCAAGTGTTCCCCGTCACTCGGCGCTGACACTTCTTTGGCGCAGCTCACGTCTGTCTTCGCGTCCACTCTCCTCTCCATCGTCGCTCTCGACTAGGCGGTCAGACAGTCCTGCAGACCTGGCCGCCGATGACGTCGCTGAGCGCAGACGCAAAATTGACCAAAGGAGAGCAATCCATACTTATAATAATTAAATTATTTTAAGTGTTAGATTGTGCATTACTGAATGCTGTGGGTCGGCAACTTACGAAAGTTTATTTAAAAACATTCTTTATAAAACGTGAACTACAGAAAATCTACCGTGAAAAATAAGATTTTAAATTGTTTAATTTGTTGATTACATAGCTTTACTAATAGACGAAAGAGAAATTTTTGTTGAAATTTATAGAAGTATTATAATTGTTTTGTACACTATTGTAAATGAATTGTCGATTTTAAATATGTGGCATAACGATATTGTTGTTAGAAAAAACATGGTTAACATGTTTTTTTATAACAACATATATTTATATGTTTATTTGTTATATTTATACGTTAACATGTTAACCATGTTTTTTCTAACAACAATATCGTTATGCCACATATTTAAAATCGACAATTCATTTACAATACAGTGGAATAAACTATTTTATATTAATTTAATTAAAAAATTCATTAGAAATCCTTTGAAGCACTTGCATTCACAATTGCAACAAAGTATAAAAACGCCCGTGATATAAATATTGTCAATATGAAAGACATTTCAATAAAATTCCATTTGGGTAATTCTAAAAAAATCAAAAGAATACATAAAAATGGCGCTGATGGCATGTTATTCTGCGCATTTAGGGCTATCCTTATAAAAAGTGCACTCAAACAATTTAGACCCATTTTGAGCAAAATGTTTTCAATATTTTTCATATTTCACTCAAAATTGCGCGAGAACTACCAATATATCTATATTCAAAATTCAGAGAATTCAACGATTACGAAACATTAGTCATTTTTATTTGCGTTTTTTCTTCTTTCTGAGAAAAAGATTAAACAAAACATTTGGAGTCACTTTTGAAAAACTTTTGAAATAGTTGAGGCTTTATGTGATTTCCCCCAAAATACGTTGTAAATGCAAGAGATCCCGACATCAGCCAGATCGTTCGAGCAATATCAGTTTTGATGAAAATCTTGCTTGCAGTTTATATACTAGCGTTGTTTACGGACGGACAAACCAAGGGACGGACCAACAGTCCGACAGACGGAGCGGAAGGCGGACAGACGTTTTGCCGTGAACCATTTTTTTCGGAATCAAAGACCCATAAAACCTGAATTCTAACTGCACAACCTATTAGAGGAAGTAATTTACTATATATTGGAGCAAAATTGTCCGCTTTTTTTGATGTCACGAATCCGCAATTACAAAACTTTCTCAGATCTACGTGAGTAGTATGCACGGAATTAAAAACGGCTTTACTAAAATTTGCCCGCGAGCTACCTGGAATGGCATGTTGATCAATCGATCATGCTCATTGTTCTCCCCTGAGCCGAGGGTGCACTGTCTCAGCGAGTATAACCCATGTAAGGCCAATCGGGATCTTGTATGCCCGGGAGCCCCGCCGGCGTCTGCCAGTAAGCGAGTTACATCCAGCCGTGCAGAGAGAAGGGGTCACCGGGGCAGGTTGGTACATGGGGCTGGTTGGCACTCAGGGTCCTACAACGGTCACATAGTTTCCATAAGCCCTTTCTCTGTGTCTCATGCTCTTCACGACCTGACGAACTTCCCATAAAAATCCAATGATAAGTACATTGTTTGTGCAACCGTGATCTCCGGTGTGTTGTAGAGCTTTGAGAGTAATATTTTTATAGTTTATTGATTTTCTTCTGCAATGCTGGGAAGGAAATATTTTGCTTCTCTGTTTTTTAGTTGAAATATTCATTTACGCTCTTGGTTTTCTTCTATCAGTATTTTTTACTTTTGAGTTTCCTTGTCGCCTCCACGGCTATCTTTAATAAAAATCCCGTATTGGGGTTGGTTGGTAGTGTGTCAAGAAGCCTCATCCTTTCGACCAACCATCTCGACAAAATGAAATTTTCTGATATTTTTAATAACATATAGTGTAAAAGCACAAGTAGTGGCTACAGTTAAGAAATCTTTTGCAATTATCTTAAAATTATTGTGTCACAATTCTCCATTCAAGTTTACTGAGCAATTATCAGACCTCTTTCTAAAAAGATCTCTTGCTGAAAAGTAGTCAATTTTCAATGTGTTCTATTTTTTTCTGAATTTATTTCCAAACACCGATTTTGTTGTAGTAGGGACCCTTAGAAATTGCAAAATTTCTTATAGAGATCTGATGCTCGATGGCCAATCGATATTCTGCCCTCTGAACGTGGTCGACACCAATAATGTCCAAAAAATTTACAGTTAATTTTACAAAATTGCAAAGCCAATAGTAATGATTTCAGCTTACTCTTCAATATAAAATAGGGTAATAAATCATCTTCGTTCTAATCTTTACCACTAGAAGGCATAAAATTACTTTCTGGGTGTTTGAAGTTATCGAGAGGCTTTTAATTCTTATTTGTCAAATTATGCTTGGAGTTGCCTCTATTGACACAGTTGCCTACAACTTTGTCTTGTCGCCTATCGCAAATACAAGCTGCCTTTAGTGCGAAACTTGAAACACTTATACGAGGTTACCTACTAAATATTCCAAAAAAAACAAGAATTTTTATTTAATATAAGTAAAACAGCTGATTCATTAAGACTGATTTTTAAATACTTAATTTTGAAATTACCAATTCTGCTGTAGTTGCCAATATGAGTGTGATCTGCGAGACTAAACTATTAGAAACTTGTTGGGGTTTATCTGTGTAAATAAAACACTGAAAAATAATTCATTTTGACATTGATTTATTCCTTCACACTTCCATGACAGTAGTGTTCCAACCTATCTCATGCTAGTGCCAACATATCCCAAGTCCTGTGCCAACCAACCTGACTTGTGGGTTTGGTTGGCATATCTAGGCATAAAGACTTAACAAGTTTAAAAGTTGAACAGTCACGTATTCATGAATAAACAATGTCACAAAATGGCGTAATAAATGGAGTTTCCGTTGATTCAATGAAACTTGTCAAAACTAAACCAAAGTTGCGAAAAAAATTAAATATTACCAACTGATACCAACCAGTCCCTGTCGCCTCTACTCTGTACTCAGTCTCGCTCCGAAAGACCACTCAGAGGAGGAGAATATTTATTTTAACTATTGATGTACTTATTACTTTGCAATCTCATGCTCCGGTCTTTGATAGCACTGGGGAACTGGATCTCGGGAAGGAGATTGCATTGTGGAGCTATGTGGTGCGGACTGTGTGGGGACTATGTGGTAGGGTTATGTGGTGCGGACGACACAAATCCGCCTGTAGTCGGTGGGCACGCCGACCTCCCCACCATCCTACGCTCCATCCTTTGGAACTAACGACTTGGGTTCGTCGGGCAGACAGGCAGAAATTTCTAAACTCCGAGAAGGAATAAAACCGAACAGATTCGCCTACAGTCTATGGGCATACACAATGATTGATTAATTGTTAGTGATTCCGGACGCGTCAGCTACTAAGGTCATTAGTCCCGTAAGGGTAGTGCATTTTTTCATCGGGAGGTGGTGGTGATCTTCCCCCACTGGATGGCGCCGATCTACTGTCGACTAGCGGGGTTTTCGACAACCAGGTATCTCCCACCAGTAAGGCACTGCCCCAACCGGTACAAGTTCTACGAGTTAGTCTCCTATCGGTCTCCCGACATGTGTGATAGTGTAGTTATGTGTGTGTAAATGTGTATGTAATAATATGTGTATGTAAGGGCATAAATGTGTATGTAAGGGGAGAGAGTAGGACAAGGAAGAGGAAGGAAAGATCGGCGCGGCCCGTTTTGCGGGAGTACTGTTCCGGCATCCGCCTGGTGTTGATCGCAGAAACCACGGAAAACTACCGATCATAACAGCCGGCCGCTAGAATTGTCCTCCAGACAGCGACTGAATTCCACCTAGCTGAAAAGCTAGTGTCGATAATCCCGCCGTCGGGATACAAACCTAGGACCTCCCGGTCAGAGGCATTACAGTGACACCAATTGATGCCCTGAGCCACCGCTCCCGGTGTCATTACCAACTCTCGCTGCAGTGCCTCACATGGTACTAACGACTCGTGTATGGCCGGGCCGACAGGCGGAAATTTCTAAATCCCTTGAAGGAATAAAACCGAGCAGGTCCTTCCCCGTCCTCGCTCGGTGGCAGCTTCCATGCCCTCCTCCCATTGCGTCCAATGGATGGGAAGGACGGCATAAAACCTGCGTTTGGCTGTTTCGTCCCACTGCGCTCTGACGGCCAGCCGCCAGGATGACTCAAGGCCTTGGCAGGCGGAGCGAATTCTTCAGCGGAGCCCGGAGCCCTCCGGCGACCTCTCGGTCCAGACTCCGTTCAACGGACGCGAGCAGCCGCCCAGACACCTACCTCATGCACCATCCTCCATTTGCATCACCGGAGAAAATTATTGTTATTTAACCCTCTCGCCTCAGGTGACTACTGCACCCTATCGAATCACTCAATGAGGTGATGTCTGACATTATGTTATTATGTGATTGGGCATTTGAGCCCAGATGAGAGCATCGGTTTTTAAAGATTCTTTTCACCTCGTAGCGTAAATGACAAAAAATATTGCCTCTTGATGATGTCATTCTGTTGTTTCTTATGATCTTATTGAGTCCTTACTAGTTACTTACTCTTATTGTAATGATACACTGTCAACTATCGATGAATGCGTTGCAAATAGTACACACATCATTACTATGTGCATAATTATTTCCTTCACGAATATGGTAAAAATGTGATGCAAATTTGGAGAATTAAATTTGTATAATTGTGATAGTAAATTATCATAACCTAAATTTTGAAACTTTGTTATTTGTGAAACAATGCAATACTGTCAAATCAGAAAAATGTTCCTTTACGCGTGTCGTAGTGTCGTTTGATGAAACATTTTGGTGATTTAATAGAATCAGTTTCAAATCCCAGGTAACAAAATTAAAGAAATTGCAGAATTATTGTGGATTCGATCATTTCAAACCATTCAGTATTGTGGTGAAGGTAAATCTTAATATTCAAATAAGTCTGGATCTTCTGGATTGCACTTTTTAATTTCTGTATTTATAATCATTGCATTTAATGAGCAATGTGAAGCGAAAACGGTTAGAACTACCTTGCGAAATAGATTTCATAGCTACTTTTCAACGAAGTTCCTTTCAGCATTGATATATATTATCGCATTCATTAATAAACTATTTTATAAAAATTAATTAATTAACACTACTTTATAGCATAAAATATGTATATCTGAATAACGTTGACACGAATTATTCCCATTACAACAATTCAATGTTACTTTTTTGTGTTAAAATCTCCCAACATCGCACTCAGGAAAGAATAATTTTTACAAAATTAACTTATTCTACAGAAAATGTTTGAGAACATAATATTTAAAGTACGTATAAGTTAATTCAAAGGTTTGATTTTCTTTCATACAATATTAATATAGAAGAAAAGATGTTATTCGAAAAATCACGTAATTGTTTTCACATTTCCTCAATTTTTTGATTTCTTAATAGTAATAGAAATATGACATTAATAATATTATCGAAGAGTAAAACCTGTATTTATACGCAAATTTTCATTGAAAAATTTGGAGATATTTTGGAGGTAATTTTGGTTGAGTGTTTCTGAAAATGAGCAATTTTGAGCTCTTTTCTAACAGAAAACTTTTGAATTTTCGAGAAACTTCACAAGAAATCCTTTCAACCACTTGTCTCACAAATACAATAAATATTAAACAAATACTGCAATATAAGCCGTGTGTGATACCAAAAAATTCAATTTGCATAATTTTTTAAAAATCAAAAGAATAAATCAACGTTGCATTTCCCTGGATTTAGCACTATGCCTACACGAAATTTAGAAACAAAAGTGGTGCCATCTTTCAGAAAATCTAGTTTGAAAAATGCCCAAATTGCTCCCCAAGATTCTCGAGAAGTTGTAATATTTTCGAAAAAATGTACATGACATTAATTAAATAACTAATTCTGCAGAACTAATTTTATTTGAAAAGAAAACTTGCTTATTGCATTTGCACGTACGGTCCAAACTTTTTGCAAATGTTCTCACTTTGTGGAATGCATATTAACATCTGAATCTGAATGTGTGAAAATTTTACACTGAATAGTGAAATTCGAACCCATGTCATCTCTACAAGCATATTTCACCACGTTGTAGCGAAAAATTTAAAGATACAAATTGGAGCAATTGTTTAGGGCCGGTTTGGTCTGGTGATATTAATTTTGGAAAGTAAGCAAATGGTTTCGGAGCTAGCGATTTTCACAGACGGACCTACAGACACAGACAGACAGACAGACAGACATACATACATACATACATACATACATACATACATACATACCTACGCGGACAAACGCAGACACAGACAGACTGACGTTTTAAAAAAAAACTGTTTGAAAAACGCGTATTTCCGTTAAAATCTCGAAATCAATATTCCGCAACATTAGATAACTTAATTTTATACTACGTTTATTACTCCGTGTATACGTACATAAACGAAAAATTTAAAACGAAGATGATAGTACGCTGAAGAGTACTCAAGAGCAGGCTGCAGCGTTTAGAATTCCTGGAGACGGGCAATATAATTTTTGGCAGGTGGTCGCGATCAACTGAAAACTGGACTTTAAGCAAATGTCGGTGCAATGACCGCCGAGAACCAGTTGCCTTGCCAAATCGGTCCTGCGACCAGGCGCCCTTGAGTTTAATTTTCTTTGATCTCCCGAAATTGTGAGACGTCCTTGTTAGGCAGAGCATTGAAGATGGATATACTCGATACTTGGATATACAGAGTTTTCATGGAATATTTGCGACAATATAAGAAAGAAAACAAACGAGCATTCATTTTTTGAATCAGCTCGTGATGATTTAACACGAATGTACACACATTTAATATTTTATTATTTGGCTTTAGGCGCCCTTCAAGTGTTGAGGTCATAGCCGTAAATGAGTGATGGCCTAAGTAGTAGTTGATATTGATAATAATGAAGAAAGTGATGACGGAGAAGAGATGGAATGAAGAGGGAAACGGGAGAACGCCGATCCGTAAAACCTGCCGAGAAGGTTCGCTTTGTCCACTACGAATTCCACAAGGATTGGTCGCGGATCAAACTGGGCTCCGAAGGCGTATTCATAATGAATGTAATGAAGGAAGTAAAATCCAAATGGATATAAAGTTTTGTCATCTGTTTACAACATGAAACGCCAATCATAGTTTTAATTCTGTGCCTTATATGGCACGAAAAAAGTGAGGAGGACCCCAACAAAACGCCTGCGAGTCCTGAAGGGGACCTTCGAACAGCGGAGTGGGCGCGTGGAGGAGAGTGATGGCCGACAGGAAGAAGTGGATGAGCAACGTTGAGGCGGACACGGCTGAAAAACCCTCTTATGACCATCAGGCGCGGATTTAGCACGCTTAGACACCCGGGCGCACAGACGCGCACGCCTCTTTCAATTTATTTATTTATTTATTTTACGTCAAAAAACAGTTAAAAAACTGCGTATGACGGGCTATGGGGAAAAGTGAATTGTGTGCACATTTTCAAAATTCTGTGATCCCTACACTAAATCATTTACTACTTAAGTTTTGAATTTTGAAAGGGAGAAAAAAAAAAACAAAAAAAAAACTCCCATGTAATAAAATCTATTTTCAAGGATAAATAAGCAATAAATGTTGCCTCTTATTACTTCCTGCCGCGACAACGTGGAAACGATAATTTGAATAATTGTATTTCCCACTGAATTCTAGAAGACGTGCACAGAAAATGAAGTTACATTTATGTCCAGAAGCAAAACAAGGGGCCATCTCAGCATTTGCTCAATGGATCAGGGAAACTGGACGAAAAAACTGATCGAGATGGGGGTCATTGACCCGGAAGCTGTAGTACAAGAGTTATTACAGGTTGTTTATACTTATTTATACAGTCCAAATGGTAATTAATGCATTACGTATCATTGTTAAAATTAATGTTACTTTTATTGTGATGCTCAGTATAGTCTCTAATTGTATAGAAACAGTTATGCAGCAGAAACGATTTCACTTGGGATTTAAACTTTTCTATTGAATTTAATCGTTTAATGTCATCTGGCAAAGTGTTGTAAAATAATGTCCATGTATTGTATGTGAATTTTTTGTAATGAGCTGTTGATACTGTCACCTGATGAATATGATTTCTATGTCGAGTGTTATAGTAATAGACTTCGGCATTTTCTGAAAATATATTCCCGCCCTTAAGCAAGTCATTTTTGACAAAAACCACTGATTCGTAAATAAACAGACACGGTAATGGTAAAATTCCTAGATTAATGAAGAGAGGCTTACATGAATCACGTGGGTGGGATTTGATTATTATTCGTACAATTCGTTTTTGTAATCTAAAAGTCTGGGAGCTATAAGATGTATTTCCCCAGAATATTATGCCATATCTCAGGCGGGAATGAACATTCGCGAAGTATACACAACGAGTAGTATGAAGGCTGACTGAATTTGCAAGAATTCTGAACGCGTAGCATAATGAACTTAATTTTGTGTTCAATTCATTTAAATGGACGTTCCATTTAAGGTTTGACTGAATTGAGAGACCTAAAAATTTTGTTGCCTTAACATCAGTCAATGGTACACCGTTCATTTTCAATGGAGCACAGACTTGTTTATTTGAAATGGAAAACTGCATTAAAACCGTTTTCTTTTCGTTTACTATTAATTTGTTATTTCGGAACTAATTTGAAACATCTGATATTGTACTATTTACGGTTTCTTTATTGCAAAGGATGTTCGTATCATCCGCAAAGAGAACCGTTCTTCCGTTTCGAATCGTCGAGGGCATATTGTTTACGTAAAGTAGGAACAGAATAGGGCCTAAAATCGATCCTTGAGGAACTCCACATGCAACGGGCAAAGAGTCGGAAAGGTGCGTACGTAATGTTCCATCATTCCAGTAAGGTATTTCAACTTTCTGAGGCTTCTTCCTACAACTAAAATATTAAAGATTTCCTTTAATAAAATGTTTTTTAAAGGTAGATTTTGAAATAGGGCCTTGTACAATTTTTCGCAATTTTTAGTATTTTTCGTGTTTTGTGCGCGGCAGTTTTTAATTTTGACTAAACATTTTTTTCTTAAAAACAGCTCCATCGTTTTTGATTAAATTTTGTTGTTGGATAGTGTGAAGGACGTTTAAGAAAATGGATCAGGTCTCATGTTGGTTGAAAACCCTCATTTTTTGAAAATTGAGAAAAACAAAATTGTTCGTCTTCTTACAACTACAATTATGAAGATAAACATATTTTTCTTAATGAAGTGTGTTCATGAAAAACAGATTTAAAAATAATGTCAAGTTTAATTTTTCAATAACAAAAATTTTTTTTGCGAACTTTGGTGTCAAACACTGGCAACTTTCATTTTCTTTAAACAATTTTTCTTGACGGATTGATTGTTAGTGATTCCGGATGCGTCAACTGTCATTAGTCCCGTAAGTGTAGTCCATGTTTTTCATCGGGATGTGGCAGTGATCTCCGGGAGCCAGAAAAAAATCCACGTATGATAAGCTCAAAGCTAAAACTTTTTGAGAAGTTAGCCAGTGTTGTGAGGAACAGGGAAACGCAAGTATGGTGGCCTGTAGGTGTCGGCGTTGTACTGTATAATGTTTTGAATGTGTCGAAAAATCCTATGCCATTGGGGACTGAGTACACAGCTAATTCTTGTTGTATATTGTTCGTTAGATAGCAAAAGTGTGAAGGAGTTGTATGTCATATCAATGTGGCGTCTCAAACTGTACGCCAGATTGAATTCAAAGTGTAATTTTTTGAATGCTTTCTTTTATTACGAGCTCAAAGCGAATGTTTTGCTCTAATGGTAGAAAATTCTTCTTCATTGCCGATTATAGCCACGACATACCTTTTCGGCGTCTCTAAGAAGCCGCCATACTGATTCAAAGATGTCCAATTTGTCACTAGGTCGTGTATCATAGGTACACACCTGAGAAATATATTTTTTATTAATTTTAATGTCTCCAAGACGAATTTGAAAGTACCATACCGATTGGGTGTCTCGAACGTAAGTAATTGACCTGTAAAGTTGTAACATTTTTTCAAGTGTGATGCATAACAAGTACATGTGCCGCTCTTTGTGTTTTTGGTCATGTTTAATGTCTGAAATACCGATATATGTGTACTACACGGATGTCATGTATCTACGCGATAAATAAACCTGAATATTTGTAAAATATATTTATAGTATAGGAAATATAATTAGTTATAATTATTCTGACTTTTGCACCTGTATTAAAATTTGGCAAAGAAAGATACTGCGGAAAATCTATGACAGTCAATATTTTAACGCTCAGGTATCCATTTTTTCTTTTTGGTCAATTAATGTAGTACAAGTTTAGAAAAAAAGAATATGGTAGAAGATCACGAATTTTCACGTAATATTTATACGCATCAACAGGAGTGAACAAAAAAAATAATATACCTGCCTGTAAATGAAAATAAATTGACATTGTTTTGAGTGAAAGTATTAAAAATAAAATTTTACAGGAATCAGAGATGAAAATATGGAATAAAAAAGTGTAAGTAAAATGTATGTAGGAAGGAAAAATATAAATAATGGGGAAAGAATATAATATAAATATTCTGTTAACAACAAAATATGTAATTAATAGAAAACTTTATCAAATTAAAAAGATAAATCCAAAATAAACCCAAATAAGGAAAACATTCCTATTGTAAATATATACATCCTCCTTTCAAGGAGAAGGTGGCAGTTATGAATTGAGAGGGAGCATATTAACATAAAAAATAGTCGTTATCATTTGCAAAAGTTAACAATGAAATCAAGCCAAAAACAGAAATAAACAGAGATGGAATTGGGAAGAAGCAGATCAAGAATGGAGTACATTTACACAAATAAAGGAAAATTGAATATATCACAAAGTATAAATATGTTTTAGGGTATTTTTATTTTAGACAGAACATTGTCAAAAATGTTTGTGAATAAATTCGATTCCAACATGGTGTTAATGGTATCGCGTCTTTTAAAACGTATCTCGGGATTAATCTTGAATGTTTTCTAGGTTCATTTTACAAAATTGCAGGTCTGTCAAAATTAAAATAATGAAAAAATCAAGGCGATGTTGAGAAATTGAGTTTAATTTTGTGCCTGTTTCTTTAATATTATTATGTTTTTTAATTATTTGAAAGCATGTTTTGTCTATCCCACAGACAAAAACAGTTTTGTCTATCCCACAGACAAAAACAGGGAAATCGCGACAATTAAGGCAAAATAGTACATTTTCTTTATATATATATATATATATATATATATATATATATATATATATATATATGTGTGTGTGTGTGTGACGGACCGAGGTTCGTCTTATGCAGCAGTAAATTTATAGTTAGGGGGACAGATATCCTTTTTTGCGAATGGGCTCTGGGTTCATGCAAACATTGAAACAACAGATTTCTACAGGGTTCACACAAAACTTTATTTCTATTATCATATAAACACATTAAAATTAT